>WMED01027346.1:0-10645 GCA_019650415.1 Pipa parva | reverse complement strand
CAGGGACTGCGATATTACTACTGTGCAGAGACTGTCATATTACTACTGTGCAAAGACTGTCATATTACTACTGTGCAGAGACTGCGATATTACCACTGTGCGGAGACTGCGATATTACTACTGTGCAGGGACTGTCATATTACTACTGTGCAGAGACTGCGATATTACTACTGTGCAGAGACTGTCATATTACTACTGTGCAGAGACTGTGATATTACTGCTGTGCAGAGACTGTCACCAGGAACACAGATTTAGTATCACACTTTCATCTAAAGCGCGACAACTGACAGCCGCAATGAGCTCCAACCTTGCACCACTAGTGAAACTGTTTACTTTTGTATAGTGGATATTTAATTAGTCTTTCCATTAAGAGTGTCAGTTGCAGGTGCCTGCTGGAAATGTGTGTACGTGTAGAGCTTATATCACTGGGTTATCTACTGCTGTGGGTAATTTAATGTAACAACCATCAGGCCTGGTTATTTCTCAAATGGGTATTGAGACATTGAGATTTTAATTATATGTTATCTGTTATTTATTTGTTTGAATACATGTTTCCATTATTACCTTCTTTCTATGCTTTACCTTATCCCAACCCAGTTATCTTTTCCCTGTTTAATAAATTCCTGCCTAGTAAACTTTCTTATAAGTTTGTGTTGGTGTCCCCTTATTAGGTTAGAGTGTGTGCCAAACTGGGGCTGGTGTTTCCCGAGTCAACCCCTGGTGGAAGAAATCCTTCTACTACCCCAAACACTTCAATCAAGATTCGAGTGGAGGCACTGTGCTATGAGAGAAGAGAACAAACACCACCCAGCTACACAGAGGTATTGAGGGGGGTGTTACACATGGATAATTCCGCCTAAACATGCATTTTGTACATATTCATTTAAAGGGAATAGTGTTTTACAATGGTTCTTTTCACACTAAAGATCATACTTGCATCAACCAGAAAATGTATGGTCTTTAATAAACTCTTGTATATTATAAAGTAGAATTTTATTAACATAGAAGAAAGGCATTGTCTTGCACTGTGTCTGGTTTTTATAACAAAAGCTAAATTACATGGTATATAGGAAAGGGACTAAGGGGGTTATTCACTAAGGTGCGAATTCGACTGTTGAATTCTCAAACAGCGGATTCCCATAGCAAATCCGTGACAATTTTCCCATTGCAAAGTTGCGAAATTTTTTAAAGTTAAGATTGTGACAATTTTCCCATAATAAAGTCTCAACTGCGACAATATTCTCATTATAAAGACACGACTGCAACAGTAGTTGCCTATTGTGACTATCTTTATCTGGCAAATTTGCACCTATACGCAACAATTCAAACTTTAATGAATAACCCCCTGAATATAGATGTAGAATTTGTACACAAAGTGGTCTAATTAATTTGAAGCACATTTTTAACTTTTTAAACTGGTATAAGTAGAATAAACTGGTAGTTACATCATTTAACACAAAGATTAGGGAAAAAAGCTCCTTAAAGTTCTTTGAAATAAAATAATTGATTGACATAAATTTTGATAAAAAAGTCATAGACAGTTTTCTTCTTTTCTTGGGGAGTGAATTCTCATTTCATGGTGCACAGAACAAGTAACAGACTTCTTACCTAAAGATAAGAGAGTATAGGTGATACCTTTTATTGGCTAACGAAATAGATGGTAAATGCAAGCTTTTGAAGCTCCTAAGGCCTCTTCATCAGGCAATAATATATTAGGAGCTTTGAAAGCTTGCATTTACCATCTATTTCGTTAGCCAATAAAAGGTATCACCTATACTCTCTTATCTTTGCATAAATCTATGGCTAACACGGTGCACAACTCTACTAGACTTCTTACCTGAAACACAGCTCCTCAGTCTCACTTTATGACTGGGATTTTACATATAGTCACAGATTCAGGTGCAAAAGACCCAGGCATGATTATTAATTATGAAAAATATATAGTACTTTTTGTGTTTTGAGTTGTCATTTCCCCCCAATAAATCTAATCAATTTTAACTAAACAATATGGGGGTTGTTCTCTGAAATCCAAATTGGACTGTTACAATATTCTCATTATAAAGAGATGACTGTGACAGTAGCAGTCTATTATGACTGTCTTTAGATGGCGAATTCACACATTTACGTGGCAATTCGGACTTTAGAGAATAACCCCCCTATGCATTGTTCTAAGATACACAGTGATACACATATTTATGGTTCCAGGTGCTCAGTTTGTTAGAGACATTAATAAACATCCCATTTAAAATGCTTTCCTTTATGTTACCCAGCATTATTCATTTCTTGGCATAGGCTCTTCTCTTCCCTGTTTTTATTCCTTCAATGTGTAATGCTATAGTTAATATGGCAGTTTCTGGATCTGTACAGCACCTTACCATAAGCACAGGTTAGTGGCAGAACATGGGTTACATTTGGTGACTCTACCCTCTGGAGTGAGCCCTCGCAATGATTCAGAGGATTATGGGCGTTTGGTGTAATAATTAGCATTGCTGTGTTGATTGAAAAACATGGTGCCAGGGAGTTTAGTGTTAAAATGCAAACAATGATGTTTATTAACTTATAGCATAAAATATATTAGATGAGGTAAAATAGAAATCAATACAGAGGCAGGCAAAAATACTATAGGATTGCCAATCCAGGATACTCACAATCAATGCAGGAATTGTGGCTCTAGAAGGTGCACTGCATCTTTAAAGGAATCCACAGATGCACTGGCTCTTTAATGTAGCTCTTGCTCTGGTTACTAGGTCTGGATCCTTATGCAGCAGGACATATGGACATGGGGGCTGGATTTCCCTACACTGCACAATATATGGGTGCTTTAAATATGATAAATGGGCATATAGGCCTTTAATATCAGGTACCAGGTCCTTCCTGATCCCTACCTGAGGCAAGGTAGGCTTCAGGGGCTCCTCTTGTGGAGGAAAGTCCTTCCCCTGTGCTCCATGAGTTAGAACTTCCACTAATCTAAGATGGTGCTGGCCCTTTAAGGGCGCTGGGATGCCCGATGACGTCACGCTCACATGAACAAGCTGAAAGGAGGGGTGCATTGGGAAAGGAGCTTAATACTCCTAATGCTTTACTTATCTAAAGGAGAGTGTCACAGCGCTTGGGAGGTGGGGGGGCAGGGGGGTCGCTACAAATGTTAAAAAACATTGTATAATTTATATTTCTGTGACTCTGTTGTAAGCTTCAGTTGCTAACACCTTTAGCACTGAAGGAGATGATTTAAAAATAAACAGTAAAGATATTTAAGTATCCAAATAATTTAGTATAAAGAGCAGTAGACAATAACAACTTAAATCAGTATCTGATGTGATGACTTTTAAACTCAAAGCAAACAGAGCCAGAAACACTTCCTTCTTTTGTAAGCGGCTATCAGTATTCACCATGAATTAAAAAAATTAACAAGCAACAGCTAAATGTATCCAGGCATTTGCTTATTTAATAATTCAATGCCAGTTGTACCCTGCTGCCAGGTTGTCTTGTTTTACCTTCTTTTCCTACATTCCAACTTCATTTCTATTGTTTTTTTTGAGGAGGCTCTATACTAAATCCATCTCTTCTCAATCCTTTCTGAATATGATAACCTCAAACACACTAAAAGTTGCTACAAACGTTAAAAAACATTGTATAATTTATATTTCTGTGACTCTGTTGTAAGCTTCCGTTGCTAACAACACCTTTAGCACTGAAGTGTAAGCTCAGAAATACCTATTGAAAATACTGTTTAGTGCTTTTTTTTTTTTGTATTCACATTTGATAAAGGTGTTTACCCCAAACGTATTGTGTGTGTGTAGGTAGTTGTTACTACTGTTTTTTCCATATATCCCGCATATCTCTTCCTTTTTTCCAGTCCACTCACATATGCATGGGGCCTGTTTACTTTCTGTATGGGACACTGGCAGGGTGCTTTAGGTCAGTCCATTAATTGAAAGAAATCCCACTTAGGTTGGCATGGAAGTTTTACATGCATGGTGATTGTAAAAAGAATCCAACCTCGACAAAAACAAGCTTTAGTTCTCCAGTAAGAATCTGTCTGAGGGATTCTAACACCAGACGCTGTGTCTCTATCTAGTGCACTTGTGCAGTACTCGGTGCACCTTTGGCCCTGGGCTGTATTAAACATATGTTCCCCACATCCCCCCCCCCCCCAAGAGAAAATATTTACAGTTTTTAGTAGGTGTTGTGCTCGGCTGATCTGCTGACCTTTCCCCAGAGGCATATTAGCTAGGCCTGCCATCACTGTGCCATAAGAAAACCCAACACTGCTTACAACTTTCTTAATCTTATTTACGTCAATGCCATATGCTGATGGAGGGGAGTGACTACAGGACAGTCCTTTTTTTTAGTGGGCTAAGCCCCACAATTCTGTTCACCACCTCCCCTGTCCCATCTCCATTTACCTGCAACAGCGCTCCTGTTCCTTTCGCATGTGCACCATTGCAGTCCTTCCCTAGCTGCTGTAGCTTGCTGATGTCTCGAAGCTGCATAACAAATGCAGATTATTAAGACAGAAGCAGCGATCTGTTTCACTGTATTGGGCACTATGTGAAAGATTTGCTGGTGGGCATGCAATTTAGTATCCTTGCCTTGGGTGCCATTGAACTTTCTCCCAGCACTGGTTGGAGCAGTGCCATAGTGCAGTAACCGTACAATCCTGCAGTATGCTATAATCCTACATCTAGAGTTAAATCTTTAAAAAAGAACTAGGGATATACATAAGAAATGATATGGGGACTTAAAAAAATATCATCTCTCAGTATGGATATTATTATCATTCAAAGGTTTGAAAGAAAAAACAAAGATTTTAAATTGAAATTCAACATTGCACAATTAATTACACACACAAAAAAAATCAACCAAATCTAAATGTTGTGACCTTGTTTTACCGTCTACAATAATTGCTTGAAATGCACTTGACATGTTACAACATAATCACAGAATTGTCATCCGTTTCTGCTCAGTGATGCTGTAACTTATGACTGTGGACTGAAGTTACTCGTTAGATACACATAATTAGGTCTAATTATATGTTCCTGATTTACAGATAGAAATATCAAAGATGTAGTGTACAAGTCCTGCACAATTAGAGGCAAATTAACCTGCAATGTAGGATGAACTTGTGCTAAATGATGGCATGTTGTGGAACTATTCCATCTAATAAATGCTGTTTTTGTGTTAGTTCTATGACAAAACCCTTCTTGATTCACCATTCTGCTGTAAACTGTAAAGGAAATTAATCATAATAGCATGAAGGAAACTTTCTTAGGTATTGCAGTTTGCACAAATGAGTAAACCACTGCGCGAAATTTCTTTGTCGGAAAGACCACTCCCGGCCTTTTCGAGTTTATCGCATGAGATCTCGCGTTGTTCCGGCGAGATTACCGTGCAAGTTTTTCCAAACGTGAGGTTGGAAAAACTCACACAGTAATCTTGCGGGAACAACGCAAGATCTTGCTCGATAAGCTTGGAAAGACCAGGAGTGGATCTTTTCAACTTTAATAAATTTTAGAGTGAACTGAGCAAATCATATTTCTTTTACAATTAAGTTACATTATACAAACGTATATTTAAAAAAATACCAATTCATTTGTTATAAAATGTGGTTTTACTTGTTGGCGTACAACAATATATAGTATAGTATAATATGTAGTATTAACAATATGATATTGTAAGCAAGAGAAGTTGAAATATACAGGCACCCCCAGTGGCAGTTCTTGTGCACCCTAGACTAAATAATGGCACACAATGCCAGTCTGCAGCTTTCAAAGTTAGCTCAGTGTTTATCACTGCTGCCTTGCAGCGCTGAGGTCCTAGGTTCAATTCCACCCATCTGCAAGGAGTTTGTATGTTCTCCCCCCACTTGTGTGGGTTTCCTCTGGGCACTCCAGTTTCCTCCAACAATTCAAAAAAGGCCCAAGATTGGTGTGGTTCTGACTGCCCTGCCACTACTTTCCCCAAACTTAATGGGTTAAGGGATGTCCACATGGGGTAGACATAGAGTGGTTCATGTGGAAAGAGATTGGACAAATATAGATATGTTTTGGTGTGGTTCTGACTGCCCTGCCACTACTTTCCCCAAACTTAATGGGTTAAGAGATGTCCACATGGGGTAGACATAGAGTGGTTCATGTGGAAAGAGATTGGACAAATATAGATATGTTTTGGTGATTATCATTATTGTTTTTAAAGCTGTAGCCCACCTCTCTGAATTGTGTTTTTGTTTAACTATAGCACTAATTGGTTTTGGTTTAAATAATATCAAGGTAATGTGAACTCTGTACCAGTCAACTAAAACTTCATACATTTTTCTTTGTGTAACCAAACACTTGTTATCCAAGTACGTCATGGGCATGGATATTCTGGGGAATATTGAATATCCCCTAGAAAAGCCTATGGAAATAAGGGATATCATAATGCTTCACCCCTCTTTGGTGTCTTGCTGTTTCTCTTAACCTAAGAGAAAGAACCCAATGAAGAATTAGTTTAAAGTAGCTTGGAATAAACTCTACCCCTTTGGAGAATCAACTCAGTTAAGTTATATATCAGATGGCTGGGATTAAGGTTAAGCCTTTGAGCTCATTAATCAATTTTTAATTCTGTATGTTCATAAGATTTATATGAGGCATACCTACCATTGCTTTCTCCCTATAACAATATTTTCTTCAAAAAAAAAAAAAAAATCATATCATCCCTTGCAGACCCTGTTTAGTTTAATCATTTTGTATTTATTTTCAATTTTATTCAGTAAACTTAGTATTTTGGATGCTGAATGTTTCCCAGCATCATCCTCTCTATTAACTTTCATCTCGTGGAAACCTGTTATTACATAAACATTGTATAAAACTTTTTGGCAGTAAAATAAAGATGCTAAGGTACGATTATTTCCCCAACATTTTGGAGAGAATCAGCTCGCCAATTAATGTATATTAAGATAAGTATTACGATCTCTTTAAAGTGCACCTGTCACCTCAAAACTCTAATACTAATTTAGTTTCTGCTAATGAAATAAACATTTTGTAAATATATATGTATTTAAAAAATGTACCTTTTATACAGCGTTTCTCTCTGTCAACTTCCCTGTCAGCCCGACTTTTCTTTCCCGAATCAGGTTGGGTGTGGCAAAATGATGATTGACATTATAGCTCCTCCAATCAGATCCCTTAAATCACAATCTAGCAGGGATCTGATTGGAGGAGCTATAATCTCAATCATCATCACCCAACTCAGGAAAGAAAAGTCAGGCTGACAGGGAAGATGACAGAGAGAAACTCTGTATAAAGGTACATTTTTTAAATACATATATATTTACAAAAACGTTTATTTGATTAGTACAATCTAAATTTGCATTTTTTGTTTTGAGGTGACAGGTGCATTTAAGTCTTAAAATCAGTTTTGAATTGAATATTTTTTTTACATTTTTTTAAAGAATGTATTTCACTTACCGACTATTCTAAATACATGCAATGTTAAAGTAATAAAAAACGCAGCCTACAAAATATCAACATTATTCTTCGTACCTTCGAGCAAATGCAAAAATGATTGCTACTGTGGAAACCAAAAGGAATGTGTTTATTTAAAGAATGTGCGGATAATATCAACAGATCACTTGTCAACATATTTTAGGAAGTGAATTTTTTGTGATGAGCTTTCACTGCCAAACGCATACATAAAAAACCCAAATATATAAAATAAGCCGTACTGCTTAATCATACAGACAGGAAACTGCTATAAAGGATTGCTCTTTAAACAAAACATATGATTGTGATTTGTAGATTCACTTTAAGAAATATATATTTTGTTCATCCAGCCTAGGCAGACAGTAATATTCTACATTATCAGCACTTGAAGGAAGAAAATGTACTGGGTTCTATGAAATAAAAGTTTAGAAGTCTTCCAGCTTTTTATTATAGTTTAAGTATTGTAAGCGTGATTGGCGCTGCAGTTTATTTCATTTAGGTGAGAGGTTCTAACTGGTCTACTAGGCACTGAGCCACCCAGTGTTTTCCAATTTAAGATGGATGTTAATTACTGAGAATTGGACACTTTGTAATTCATCTAGGACAGTGGTCAGAAAGTGCGGCTCCCGAGCTACTGCCGCCTTTTTGTGGCTCACAGCGCACTGCCAAAGCCATGCCCAAGCCCCGCCCATGACTGACGACGGCTCTTCTGATTGGCCGTCGGTGGTCATGTGGTTGGGAGAGGGCATGCCTCTCTCCTCCAGCGGCTGACAAGATAGTTGTTGCCGCTGGAGGAGGGACTGAAATGGCTCCCTCCTCAAACAACATTGCCGACCCCTGCCCTAGGACACTGGGCATCTTAACATTAAACTAGAATAACTGAGACATAGCATAACTGCACACCTTGCAACGTAATCATATGATACAAGTAGGTGTACCTTGTGAAATGTTAATAAATTAATTATGGTTTGGACATTTTTCACATAAAGGAATTTTTATTTTCCTCCAATGGATAGTCAGTCCCAAGGTTATCCCAACCTATAGATACATAAAGGGATGCAGCTATGAAGGGCCAGGAGGAGCAGGCCTTGGGACACAGGACACTTCAGCTACAGGCAAATTACACATATAATCCCTCTGCAAAAAAGTGTCTTCTTGATGAGAAACAGCTCCATTTTAGTATATACTGTGCATCAGAGAAATATAAAATAAGGACTAGGGTAGAGTGGCAACACAAAGCCCCCATAGGGGAACAAACTTTTTAGACTCTTCCTGTATGAAGTGACAGCTCTAATGTATGTTCCTATACCATGATCTGCTGCACTAATTGCGGCTCCCAATCTGTCAGCATTGCCATTGGCAGTGCAAAGTCTGTGCAATTACCCAAAGATTTTTAATTATTAATTGTAGCCATTAATCATTCACATGCCTGATGAATGCATGTGTCTTATGCAGGGTTGCCAACAGACCTAGTTAGTTCATCACACCTGGGGGATTCATCCAGCCAGACACATTTGGACTTGTTGGAGTAGTGAACCTTGGGATTGATAGTCTGGAGGGGGTAAAATCACATTGCCATGTTGGTAGGCCCCATTTTACCAGGTCTGATGGCAGTCCTGTGTTATGCTTTCGACACCATATCTTGTAAGATAAACACATTCTCAGTCTATCACTCTTTATAGGCTGCTAAAAGCTGTAGAATAGAGTTCCATTGATTTACCCCAGACAGCTACCCATAAATTGGGGGTTAGGAAACCAATGGGCATTGAGCCATCCTGCATTGAATGTAACACATTAGACACGGAACCCCTTTTATTTAGACATTATACTTGTTTTTCACATTAAACTGATTTGTGCCCTTTAGAGGTAAATATAGGCAGATTTAGAAGAACAACCGAAAGCATGAGAACCATTGCTGCCTGTGTCATTACCTGCAGTCTATTTTAGGTTGTCAAACACTGAATGCAAGAGAAACATATAGGATATAGCAATCCATTTGAGAAAATATCTCATTTATCTCTCTAATAACACTGTTATATTTATTGCTAGACATATACAATGAAATCTTTGTAGGAATTCTCCTGTTAATAGTTTATTTTAAAACTAAATCCAATACCATAGAGGTGACCCCCCCAAACCCTCCTCTGAGGTCTTCCATACACTTTGTTCCAATACAGAATTGAAAGGTCTTTATTTTAAACAGGTCATTAATTGATAACACTTAATTAATCAACATTGGAGAAGATCACACCAAGATTGTGTATCAGGGAAGGCTACATTTATTGACTTTGGTATTCCAATTACGTCTCTGGACAAAATAGCCTCTTGGTGTGAGACTTTAACCTTTCAATAATCTGAGCCTATAGGAAGACTGTGTTTCAAGGAATTTGATCTGAAAAAGACCTTGACCCAACGAAGCATTTATTTTGTATACCGCACTAGCAATTTCTGTAATGATTCTGTTTCAAAGCCATATTAAAGTAAGGAGATAACTGAACAATATGCAATTAGTCCCGGGTGAATTTTGTAATTTGGTGACAATTTACTTAATAATGTCTATTAAAATGGAGTTAAAAATGTTTACTGTAAAAGAGAGGTAATTGTTAGTGGACAAATTGCAGCATGCTGAATACACATTGTAAAGCATTTCTGTACAATTCCATTTTTATGAAATATGTGTTATACTGCATTTACTGTATGTGAAAACTATACAGTTCTATTGTGTATTGGCAATGCCTCAGCAGATCCCAAGATAATGTGTATGAATGTGTTTTATAAAAAGTTCTAGATGCCTTGAAACCGTTCCAACTGCAAACATTTTCTCCTCTAAGAAACACTTTGAAGTGATCAGTTGTGAACACTCCAAAGGACAAGTGATTATGGCAGAATTGTTAGGTGTAATGCTAGCCTTATATATATATTCATTAATTCTATAAGAATTAATCAGATTGTTTATGAATGAAATGTCCAATGATCTGTCAGCCAATGAGTGATCACCAATCAAAAGCACATCTTCTTCATAGCAATAGATTTGCCCATGTTGGAAAATAAACTAGAGTAAGCGTTAATAGAAAAGCATGGCAATTTCGAGGGCGAAATTTATTAAAGGCGAAACGATTGCCCGAAGTTAAATTCCGATCGCACGATCGGAATTTCGATCGATTCCGATCGCTCGATCAGAA
>WMED01027343.1:0-10645 GCA_019650415.1 Pipa parva | reverse complement strand
AAAATCCAAGCATCATAGTGAAGGTAAAAGCAAAGGTTAAGGCACCCCCTAACGCGTTTCACACTTCAGGTGCTTAATCATAGATCTATGAATAAGCACCTGTGGCGCGAAATGCATTAGGGGGTGCCTTAACCTTTGCTTTTACCTTCACTATGATGCTTGGATTTTAACTATTACCCAATAAATTTTTTTTTATTGTTTTTGGAGTGCCGGAGCTATTGTTTTGTTTACATTTTAGAAAGACAATAAAACTGAAGCAAAGGAAGGAAAGAGCAAAAAAGTATTGATGCATTTAGCCAAATGCGCATAAAAACTTTAATCACTGTAACAATTTAAACACACGACACAAGCAAGTAATGACACGGTAGAATGTCAGTTATACAGTAGAAGCAAGAAACAGACCTTTCTCTACTCCTTTTATTTCTGCCCATGTATTTATCCCTAAAAGGAAGAGTTTCGCAAACATTTTAAGATTTGAATCATTAAACATTTTCTGACATAGACAGGATTCTCTTGGATCCAAAGAAATGCAACACCGTGAAAACTCCTCTTCACCGTGCTTCAGTTGTTCATTTCTGTATTTTTCATATGTGAAGAAACTGAAGTTTTACAGGTACTTTAAACTTATTATTTCAGGAGAGTCGAGGTAAAGGTTTAATTGAAATATCTGAAAATCCCCTTGGGAAGTCCTAAAACTGTAACGTGTGAGATTCTGTGATAATCAGTGTAAAGCATCCCAAATTCAAAGCAACCTGGACCTTGTACGTTTCTACCAAAAAGCTCTGTAGATAATGGACATCACAGACAAATTGGCTAAAAAAGACATAGAGTTCCCCTAATTTGTATTTGGTAAAACACTTATTTTTTTTCGCTAATAACCCTGTGTTAGATCTCTAATTATATAAAGGCAGCTTACTGTACGTGTAAATGATAGATAGAAAATGCCACTCAGTCTGAGCCTATGAAGTCATAATACATCAACTTATAATGACATGACTTATGTTTCTAAACATAGTAACTACCGTGCAAGCCAAGGATGGGAAGTCATACTTACATCAGCTGATGGCATACCGCACAGACAGAAAATATCACATAGCCTAAGGATCAAATAATAATAATACCTTGCTACCTGGAAGTATGAAGTCTATAAAGATAGATAGATGGAAGGTAAGATATTATACCTTTGAACTTAAGGAAGATTGCGGTTCTGGGGTTTTGTAGGTCAATGGAAACCAAATACTAATGGCTGGGAACCCAGGCTTTCATTCAGGTTTTTTTTTAGGATTTTACAGTTCCTTTGTACCATAGCTAGTAGAGAAACTGTTCTGTTGATCTGTTCTGCTCTCTTTAGAGTCCTTTTGTAGCTGTTACACATGATATTGGAGAATCCCATTCCTACACAGATCAACCACAAATCCTAGAAGCATTAACTACTGAAAACTATCTTACCTAAAAGTTGTCTCCCCACAAATGTTAAGTGAAATCTCTGAATAGAGTCCTAATGTACAGGTACCATTTATTGCTATAGCTGTACAGAGCAGCAACTCACAGCATGCCAGTGCCAGCGGCATCTTATGGGAGATCCTGAGAGTTGTAGTTTAGTTGAAATGAAAAAAAGCAGCAGGTTGAAAATCAATGTTGTGCTTCATTGGTGGAAGAGCACCTAGAATGCTATGTTTTTTACTCCAGGGATGTAAAGCATAAGTTCTTCAACTGTTGTTGAGCTGCAACTCTCAGAGCCCTATGAACAGCTGAAGGTTGTCAGGAGGAGAATGGGCAGATGTAGTATAACAACAGCTGGATTACTTGTTTTGTCGTGTTTGGAGATTATCATAGTAATACAGAGATAAGCAACCTTTAGAATTCAGAATGTTTAAATATTGCAACATTCAGCGTTCCTCCAAGCTCATCTAATGGGCTGATGCTGAAAGATGCAACCTTGTGGTTGCCTAGCACTGTTATAATAATTTCAAAAACAAATGGATAGCCACAGGTAGATGACATCTGACATGTTATATGCACATTGGATAAAACGTACCTTTACTAAGCTGCAGGTTCTCTGTCATCAGTGGAGAAGACTTGGTCTGACGAGCCATAGAAAAAATAGTTGCAATCAATAGGCAAAGTGTTGCAAGACATTTCATTTTTTTTTTTGTTTCTCAATCACTAAGCGCCTTTAGATAAGGCTTGTCAAGAGGGTTGCAGAATTCTAATTCCCTGGACGGAGTCGGCACTCTTTTAAATGTACCTCTAACCTCATGACCAAGCAGAACAAGACCCCAATCAAATTTCACTTTACTCACTCACATTTTTGACATTTGGTGATGTGTCTCCTCTCTTGTGTGTGGTTTGCATTGTGCTTTTCTAGTAACAGAGTTGTCCAACGTCAGAGACCTTTTCTCTGCCTGTGCAAACACATTAAATGTGTCTTATCATTGCTTAAACAGAACAAATCCCCCAAACATGTAGGCAAACTATGGAAAGGACTACCGTCTCAGATATCTGGATTTTTTCCCAACAATCTCCCCATTTCCTATTGTTTCATGCCGCATGTTAAGTGGGATGCTAATTAAAAACAAGATTTGAAGCATACCTTTGACGTTAGTAGTAGGAATAGCAAACATCTGAAATTCTAAATATATATAACGAAGTCATATAAGTTAACAAACAATTCATCCAGCAGAGGTATTTAGCTGAACAGCTGTAGTCGCATTAGTGGCTGTTAACATATATGGGTTGAGTGTACCCATTTTATTTTTTTTTTACAAAGGGCCTTTGCGTAAATGGGCGAATTCACGTCCTTTCGCGACTTCTCCATCCCCGCTTAGCAACCTCTGTGATGTGATGAATTCACAACCAATTCGGATGCTTACGACAGTCGTGGACTTACAAAGCTCTTCAAAACAATTTGCGTGTGCATGCATGTGTAATTCGAATATTCAGCATGCGACGAAATCTGTCAAAGGAGTGGATTCTGAAGGGGATACTGCTGCGAATTCACCGGTCTGCCTTCGCCAGATCAGAGTGGCGAATTGAGGAATTCATGGTAGGGCTCCAGTGTTGTGTAAGGCGACTTATTCATTCAAAAGTAAAAATAGTGACTGTGACTAAATTAGTCTGATGCTAAACATAAACTAGGCACAAGGTGACATATAAAAATAAGTATTATTCGCTTATACACAGTTAGTGGGATGTGATGAGACTGACGTCACTGCCCTTTAATTGTCAAATTCGCTTTACTTCGCATGATTTATCATCCCACTATTGTTCGACTGAATACGCCGCACTACGCATGCGACTGCGCCTGTCGCTGTCCACTGCTTCATGAATAAGAACAAGTGAATTTGCGTCTTCCTGATCTTTGTGATGCAAACAGTCACTATGTTAAAGAATTCACACTTTAATGAATGACCCCCAATATTATGTGCCACTGTCCAAAGAAATAAAAATTAGGAAATAAATTGACTCTATGATAGTAGAATGTATCAATAACTGCTATTTTAAGCCAAAAGTAATTGTTATCTGGTGTTACTTTAATAACTGATAAACAGACTGTTCTTGTAAAAGGAAAATAACCTGTCGCAGTCTAACTGTGCCATGAACACAATATTCTTGTCATCATTGCAGTCTGGTGAGCCCACTAGCACAGTGGATGGTACAAATGCAGAAAAGTGTCCACTTTGTTTAATGGAAAATAAGTCTATACTAGGTTTTAACTACATGTAGATAAAATGTCGACAAAATGCCCTTGAAGAGAATTTTTACGAAAACATCAAATGTAAAAAGAGAAAAAGAACAGCGCCATTTAAAGATGTGTCCGAAATAATATAGGATTACATAAGAACCTGAAATTCCATTAATGTGAATACCTAATAGTCTTGTGTTATTTGCATGCCACTGGTTACTATACAAAGGTAATACTATCCAGCAAATGTAATGCGTGTATGCCTTTAAGGTCTGCACTAAAGATTTTGTTAATGCAATCCCAAAGGGGGAGAGGGGGTCCACGCCTTAAATAGAACGCACTGATAATAAGCATGGCATCTCTGGATTCTAAATAACCTGACCTGCACATAAATGCTTGCATTTAACTATTAGACTGTAACTAAAATGTGGGTTATTCACTACAGTCCGAATTGTTGAGGATAGGTGCGAATTCGCCAGATAAAGACAGTCGCAGTAGACTGTTACTGTCGCAGTCACGTCTTTATAATGAGAATATTGTTGCAGTCGCAACTTTATTATGGGAAAATTGTCGTGGATTTACTATGGGAATTTGCAGTTTGAGAATTCAACAGTCAAATTCGCACCTTAGTGAATAACCCCCTTTAGACTGTAACTAAATCTTTTACTTAATTTGCAACATCCTAACCAGTTCTTGCCTGGACCCAGTAAATGATCTATCGGTATTGTCACAGTCAATGCTAATGTTTACTAGAGGTAGCAGCTCTAGTCTGTAAATAGACCTTTAATACCATTTTCACACTGGCGTATTTTAACGCTGCGCATATGCACTGTGCTACAAAAAAAAAACATGCGACACAAATCCCTATGGCGCTTACCTTGCTCAGGCCACACTAGAACGCGAGCATGTGTATTTCCTAAACGTTCTTATGCAACGCGAAGAATGTGGCCAGATAGGAGGAGCTGCGAACGCTGAAGGAAGCCTTCACACTGCGTCAGGTAAGTAAATAGAAAAGCATGTCCCTAAGATACGCTGGCCTGAATTTGCCGGTGTATTTTCGGGACACGTTTTCTAAAAGCGCCACGCACAGATACGCCAATGTGGTTCATGGGACTCACTTTTCCCAAGTGTTGTGAATAAAAATGGGCCTGTCCAAACTTCTATTCATGTAAAAGTCTGAATTGACGTTTATTCGCTCCTTCCCAATCTTCACATAATCAGCGAACTCTGCGAAGAGGAGAATTTATGACCAGTTCGGACACTTGCAACATTTGCGAACTTACGGAGTTCTTTGCAGCACTTTGCGTGTTCGAGCACAGGTAATTAACATAATCATCAAGCCGTGGAGTCTGTCGCAGTAACAAATTTGGTATGGCGTATTGCTCCGAATTCACCAATTTTACTTCACCAAATCAAAGTGGCGAATTAGGAGGCTGAAAGCAGGGCTCCTACTGGCTGATTGACTATGCCGCACTTCACAAGAAACCGTGGCCGACCCTGTTTGCTTCCTTGCTATGGGAATCCTTTGTCTAGTGAATAAGGAATAAAGAATTTGCCGCTGTCGGTCAAATCTTGCTTTTATGAATAAGCCCCAATTTAACTGATAGATTGGCTTGGGTAGGTAATCTGTACCAGGGTATTCTCACACATCTCTATGACGGGTCATATTGGATCAAACAGCACATTAAAGAATTATCAAATGAACACTGCTTTGGTAAAATTGAGCTCTTTAATCTACAGTAAATGTGGCCATCCACCAATCAATTCAATTAGGAATGATTGTTCAAGGCCAGATGGAGACCCTGCACCAAGGTCCAACAAACTTTAGGCATGCTACTGCATATATTAATTCATGTGTGTGTATATATGCTATATATTAATGCATGTTGACCCATAATCATTATGACTTGGTAGGGGGTACTAATTATGCCCCCTCAGGAATGTGAGCACTGACTACAATAAAAATTCTCACCCTCATGGGTCGACCTCTGATCTCCTGCTACTGTAACAGACCCAACAAAAGAACCAGACTGAAACACTCCTACTTTATATTAGGCTGTTTTTTCTATGATTGCCTTAGACCAGGGGTCAGCAACCTATGGCTCTCGAGCCAGATGTGGCTCTTTTGATGGCTGCATCCGGCTTTTTGACTGTAACGAGTGGTGCACACATGCAAGCACCACTCGTTACAGTCTGCTGGCTAATCGCCGGCAAGCACTGTAGAGACAAAATTCTCTCAGCACTTCTGGGTTGCTAACCAATCTGGAGCCATTGGCGTCACCCCACTTTCGGGTTGCTAGTCAATCCAGTGCCGCTGACATCACCGCGCTTCCAGGTTGCTAGCCAATCCAGAGCCACTGACGTCACCCATGTGACGTCACATATGACGTCAGAGGCTCTGGATTCAAAATCGGCTGAGCAGAGCCGCATGTATTTGGCTCTCTCAGCCAAAAAGGTTGCCGACCCCTACTTTAGACACTCCCATACCTTTTCAGTGAATATCTGTTCAGAGAATAATAGCACCGATTACTCCTTTCAGCCTTGGCTACTACGCACACTTTGTCTCATCCACCATGTCTAAATTCCCTTCCCATTGCTCATCGATACACAATTTCCAGGATGAATATTCTAATAATAATATAACAGACAGCTGGATTTAACATGTAATGTGCGTTGCCTGTCTGACTATTCACTGTCTGGCTTTTCTCCCACCGAGTCCTTCAATCTGCTTTGCGATACATGCAATTATTCTTTCCTACTTTGCATCTATTTCGATGTTACAACCTAAAAGTAAACATTCTTAGCCACAAGCTATAGACAAAAACCAGCTGTGGTCCTTTTAAACAACCATTCTGCATCATTTGTGTAGAGATATACAGTGACACAGTGTGCAGTTACACCTCCTATCCTGTCATCTTACCCCATTGCTCCCTTCTGCAGGTATATTCTACTTGATGTGCTAAGGGGAAAATAACATTTGAAATAAAACATATGTGGGATATACAAAGAGAAATGGACACTCCCCAAAAATTAAACAGATGCTATAATTATAATTTAGTAATATTCTGTAAGATTTCCATGTGTGCAGGAAGGTCCCAGTCTCCATGCTGACTGCTGTGCATTTCACTTTGCAGATGGATGTCTGGAATAAAGTTTATTAATCACCCCAGCTGCACTTGTGTTAAGTCATTGGGCGAAATTTACTAAGGGCGAAACGATCGCCCAAAGTAAATTTCTGACCGCACGTGCGGTATTCCGATAGATTTGCGATCGCAATTCTGATCGTGCGATCGCAAATCGATCGGAATACCGCACGTGCGGTCAGAAATTTACTTCGGGCGGACTAAATCCGCCCTTAGTAAATTTCGCCCATTAAGTGCGCAACACATGTTTTGCAGACAATGTAGGTGAACAATGTTATTTTCACTGTTTTGTTTGGAAACAGCCTATATTTAACAATATCACACTGTTTTCTCCTATTTACCAAACTGGGAAGACAGGGAGGATGACAGAGAGAAACGTTGTATAAAGGTATTTACAAAATGTTTATTCATTAGTAAAATCTAAATTAGTATTAGAGTTTTGAGGTGACAGGTACACTTTAAATGAATAGGCAACCCTGTCTGTTACATAAGAGCGTTAGAGAACGTAAGTTATGTAAGTCAGACATAAACCTAAATGAGTTACCACTGAAGAACTCTTTATACAGAACAGTTCCCAATTGCTGTTTGGTACAGACTGATAAAGCTTTCTTTATATTTGACCTGGTGAGTCAATTGTTGAAAGCATTGCCCCAGTAGGCTGCACCGATAACCTGGTCTTTATCTATCACAGGGAGGCAAAAAGCAGAAGTTTTGACATAATGGTAGAAAAACTCAACCTCTAGAATGTTATCCATTGTGAATAATGTCCGGGAGGTGCAAGGCTGGCAGTTGTAGCTACTGATAGCATTACATGACCTTGTCCTGGATGTTATGGCTTACGTGAGCTTGGCTTGTATGTTATGAATGTAAGCATGTTCTTTCCTGGAAAATGGCAACACTATTTAAAGAATGGCCCCTCATTACTACTGGTACTGGCCATAGGTAAGGTTTCCTACAGCAGATCGTTATGTAGTTGTACTGAAAAGTATTTCTTTTGTCTAAATGCTCCTTTTTTATAGGCTCACTAATATGTCAGCCTGCTATATTTCAGCCAGACTGTAGGCAGATAAATTATCATAGGGCTCGTTATGTGCTGTACCTGCTGTTAGTATTCAGTCTCCATTTTCATTACAAATGCAAGATTTGGCTCCTCCCTGGCCCCTCTCCCTGCAAAGTCCCAGGCACAGGTACTTCATGAGCATGTGCAGCCTTTCTTACCCAAAGGAACATGGACGTGTAATAAAGAACTGCATCCAAAGGATAACGTCTGCATCTCTCTTTGATATATATGATTCAATGTGCCACAGGACCCAGCAGGCAAGGATTCAGAAAACACCAATACTCACAGCAAAAAATAGACAACCATGATTCAACTGTTTCCTCTAAGGGAGGACCCCCATTTATTGTGGAGTGCACAAAAAGCATAATGTGTCTGGGCGGCGTTTGCCCCTCTTCATTACATGATATTCACCCCACAATAAACTGGGGTCCTCATTTGAGCAGTGGTGCATGTGTTTCTGTCACTTCCAGATTTAACCATCACGTTAAAGGGAAACCTTGGCTTCTACCATTATTTTTTTCTCTACTATTTCCCTGCTAATTTTGAGACACAGGTGCCAGGGTTATGAAAGTTAATCTGGAGATGATCAAACCAAACAAAGATAGAAGCAGGAATGATCTTTTTTACCCCAAAAACATCCCTTTATTTAAATGTAGGTTCAAAGGGAATTGTCCCATTTATTCCCCACTAAGGTGCACATTACTGCCGGGACACTGGGAGAATTCCCATGGGACCTTTCCAGCAGGCCTTGGATCCTTCTCGTAACTGGATGGTCCTTCTGGTGGGTCATCATCAGGGCAGTCCGACACTGGTGCACATTGGCACAACATCCTCCAGTAGAAATAAATGGTATGTTTAATTGGAACTTAAATTTCTTAAACTATATTGCAGCATGTGCCAGGTAAAATCTGGTGTAGAGTCTACACAAATGAATCCAGGCTTAACAGCAGACACTGAATAGCCTGAAGCTTATTAATTACACTCCCACTGATGTACAAAGCCAAACCACACAAATCATAAAATAAACCACCCAACAAGGTTTTTCCATGGGATTTACCCCATTTATTAGAACAAGGTTAGAAATAATGTTTGGGGGGGGGGGTTCTGTGCTTCTAAAACTTGTAACTTGTCTCTATAAAGTAAGATATTTAGCTTTAAACATTTGATTTCTGGGTCACTTCCTGACTATGTATTATCTAAAGCCCCATAGAAAACAATGGGAACTGGGTGAGGTCTGTTTAACAACATGGCTGCTATCAGTAACGGTACAAACAGACAGAAATCAATAAAATTCAAGAATTTAACTTTAAAGATAACATTTTTACAAGCAATTAATATGAATAACTCCCATGTCAATCGCACTGGGAATTTTTATTTTTTGGATGTTACTGGTCCATTTGGGGGATTTTACCCACAAAGTAAGAAAAAGATAACATTTTGGGATATTATATACCACCCTTCAGTAAACCTACCTGATGTATCTGATAAAGGGTGGTAAATAACACCCCAAAACTTTAGATTTCACTTGCTGAGCGGTCTATGTTTTTCCAGTGATTCTTTAATAAAACCCACAGCCTTTCTGCACCCAGTTATGAACACTGACGGATTCAGCAACGTACGTTTTGTTTTGTGTAAACCTGGTAGACGTAGTAGAGTCCTGGCTAAGGTCTCAGTAGTGAATGCTGGGTAATGTAATGGAGTTAGACATACAACCTAGTTTTCTTTGTGTCGTGGCTGCAGGGAGATTCAGCAGAGCTTTGCATCCCATTTTTAGGATTTGACATGACAACTTGACAGCGCAAGCCACTAACTGCAAATGCACATTTAATAATAAAGCATACTTTAAAACCTTGCATTATGCTGCACTACAGGACTGAAAATAACCTACACATCACTCCCAAAGAAATATAGGGATAATTTAAAATGAAATGGATATTGTAAACAAAGACTTGCAGCATATAATGACAGCTGTCTCCCTCTCTCTGCTCTGATTTCTGTCCACTGTCCAGTCAGAGGAGATTGGACTCACTGGAACTGAGTCTGTTGGAGGTTTATACCATGAAGACATCCACTGCTGTTAACCCAGAGCTCTTCACTACTCAACACACTAGTAGGGGCTTATTCACTAAGGTGTGAATTCGACTGTCAAATTCTCAAACAGCGGATTCCCATAGCAAATCCGCGACAATTTCCCCATTGTAAAGTTACGACAATTTTTTTAAAGTTAATATTGCGACAATTCCCCATAATAAAGTCGTGGCTGCGACAATGTTACCATTGTAAATATGCGACTGCGACAGTAGCAACCTATTGCGACTGTCTTTATCTGGCGAATTCGCACCTATACGCAACAGTTCGGACTTTAGTGAATAACCCCACTAGATTGTTTAGGTGAGTGGACATTTGCCCTCTACCACCCGTTGCAGAGGTTGTATACTGTTAATTTTTGGTTAAACCCAGTGTTGCCTGGAAAAATCCAAGTGGGCCCCAGCACAAATGGACCCTATTGCTCACCAGGGCCTCCTCTACTGTTACTATTAGGGAACCTCTACTGTGGTCTGGCTGCATTTTAATCAGTTGAACAGTGTGTCACTCCCTTTTGTCTCATTGTGCTGAAGGATTGTGTTGAACTATGAATGATCCGAGTGAGAACCCCTCCTTCCAGTGTGTGAAGTGCGTGTGAAAGTGCATGCAGACAGAGATGTGTGTGTGAATGTGCACAGAGATGTGTGTGTGAATGTGCATGCAGACAGAGAT
>WMED01027342.1:0-10645 GCA_019650415.1 Pipa parva | reverse complement strand
TTTTGTAAATGTAAAAAATGTGCCGTGGCTCAAAAAAGGTTGAAAATCACTGGTATAGAGCACTGCTGCAGTAGAAACAGGTACCAGAGCTCACCACTGCTGGCTGCCCAGTGTCCTAGCAAAAAGTAAGTTCTTTGCTGTTCATTTTACCAGAGAAATGACGAGCACCGGGGAGGGGGGATGTATAAGTAAAAGTGACAGAGCCTTACCATTTAGCTTCGTCTATTTCTCTTTAAAGCTCTGTAGAGATGATTCATTCAGCCATAACAGCATGAAAAAAGCTACTCATTTAACTAGAAAGGGAATAACTTGCATGTTGCAGTTAAAGTGATACTGACAGCTACAAACACATTTTTACCATTTTATCTTTCAGTCTTTTTTTATTTATTTATTTTTTTGTAATTTCTTTGAAGCAAACCTAAGTGATTTGATATAACAGTGGTCGATGGGGAGGGTGCCTCTGACACTGAATTGTACATTATAGAATTGGAGAGAATACAGAGATAGGGTTACCATTTTCTGTTCATTTAAGTATTATCTTCATACTATCGGATCTCCATTGTATGTTTATTTAAAACATTTTTTTTTTCAGAATTAATTGGTACTACCCTACAGAATGACATATTTGATACGAGGTTGCCACCTGTTCAGTTTTAAACTGGAAGTCCAGTATTATCCGTCCAGATCTTGACCAGCGCTCCTGGATTTAGAGCTGCTGAAACGCACACATGCAGGAAGGCTAGATTCACACTAGCGTATTATACGCAGTGCATAAATACGCTTGTGTGGAAAAAAAAATAAGCCAAGCGTGGCAACCGTGTGAACGCTCCCTCGGCATTCACATCACTTCCTATGTGGTCGCATTTTGGGAGTGGCGTATCATACTCTGGCCAAAATGCAACACTCAGCGTCCCGGACCCAGCATATGTGCATCATACGCTAGTGTGTCCAGAACTAGGTGAATAGCATCGGCTTTCATTAAGCCGTATTTTTTTTTTTCACTGTGCCGTGTTTTTTTTTCACTGTGGTGTATTATGCGCTGCATATAATGCGCTAGTGTGAACCTAGCCCAGGGGTCGGCAATCTTCGCAGTGGAGGGAGCCATTTCTCTCCCTCCTCCACCTTTGCAAATTCCTCCGGGAGCCGCAAAGGAGGGAGGAGCAAGTACGGTCCCGATCACATGACCTTTGACGTCCCATCACAAGAGACGTCAAAGGCTGGGGGCGGATGGGAGGGCAGATCGCTCGGAGCCAAAGAGCCAAATGCAACTCGCGAGCCGCGGTTTGCCGACCGCTGACCTAGCCTAAGCCATTGGCAAACATAAAACTTGTCTAGAGGGATCAAACATTGACTGTCTGACCTGCCATGGCATGTGTGTCTTGCAGCCGATTTGTTGGCTGCTGGTTTCCAATTATTTTGCTATTTTATATGTATGCAAAACAACAATTAACAGTGACAAATACACTGCCAGATAACATTTGATGAGTAAACTGTTTTGTTAAGCATCAGTAGGTGAACTTTCAATTAGAGCAGACGCGTTAAACATTCTCAGCCGGAACACAAGAAATGATGATGTAGACAGAGCTTTAACATGCAACAGAGATGGATGCAATGTTTAATGAATGGTCATGGAGCTGTACAGGCAACAAAAACAGATGATGATATTTAGCTATGGTAATAGATTTATTTGGATTGTAAGCTCTATTGGCCAGTGACCTTTATTATCTTGTTTCACTCGGGGTCTTATTCATGAAAGTTTGAACAATTGTGTAAAGGTCCAAACTCACATTTGTTCACCACTTTCAGATCTTTGCATATTCATCCAACTCTGCAATGTGGCAAATTTGTGACCAGTTTAGACGCTTGCCACATCTGCAGAGTGTGTTACACTAGTGAATTTGACAAGGTGTATTGTGTCTCATTTGCCAGATTAAAGTGGCAAATTATGGGGCTCATGTCAGGGCTGCTACTGCCTGACTACGCCATGCTGCGCAAAAGATGGCTACTGACACATTCGCTTCTTTTCTATTGGAAATTGTAATCGACTTTATTTGTATTATGTTAAGCTCTTCTCCCCTGTTCATAATAAAATTGTAATGAAAAAATGTTCATTGCTGTGTAACGTAGCAGGGCAATATATAAATACACATAAACATTCATACACACTGAGCTTCTGGGTACATATAGCTCCACAGGAATTAATATGCTTTCTTTCCCCCTAATCGTGTGGATGAATGTGGACTAAACACACAAAAAGAAAGATCTCTCCATTCAGGGATGATATTGGTATTTTATTATATTTATATAGCACTGATATTACGCAGCACTTTATAGAGAATTGTCATTCAATTCAGTCCCTGCCCCATGGAGCTTACAATCTAGTTTCCCTGTTCAGTCACACACACATAGACAGACACAGATGTATGTTTTTGGATTGTGGGAGGAAACCGGAGTGCCCGGAGGATGTGAGAGGAAACCAGAGTGCCCGGAGAAAACCCACGCAAGTGCGGGGAGAACATACAAACTCCATGCAGATAAAGTCCAAGGTGGAACCCAAGACCCAGCACTGCAAGGCAGCAGTGCTAACCACTGAGCCACCCGCACTGCCCTTATGTAATATCTTACATTTCTCCCACTGTTAAGTATCAGAAAGCAGTATGTTTGACCTGTACACCAGGTTGTCCCCTATAGTCCCAGTCTATTGTGTTGATTCTGGTGGGCATCGCTTTTGGTTCATTTGAATGTTTTCTGCCCAGAGATTTTCTCTGCTGATTAGTATTTGCACAGTTGCATTAGCATTCATTGTTCTGCTGTTAGGCTTCATTTTCTAACTCTGTTGATATGGAATGTCTTTTCTACTGATGAGCATGTTAAAAACAAACTCTTCTTTAAACTCTAATGGATGATGGCAGTTATATGAAGCACTTTGAATTGATTTTGTCCAATGCTAAATGACGTGGTTTTTTTTTTTGTTTATCCTGCTGTTCTGTGCCCCCTCCTGCTGTTCCATGCTTCCCACAGTGCCCCTGATAGGCAACCAATTAAATTACAGCACAGATTCTGCTGTCTTAGAGTGACTTGTTATTGCTGCCCGCAGAGAAACCGTGATAAAAATAGCAACTGTAGAAACTGTCAGTTGCTGGAAAAGGTGCGCTCGCCGTAAGACTGAAGTAATTAATCAAATCTAAACAATTCACTGTGCCTTGCTGTTATTTTGACAGAAAGGTTCCAGTCTAAACTTTAATAAATGCAATCTCACATACAGTAAAGATTTATGTGATTGCTTTAGCAGCAATTGTCGGGGCTTATTTCACATTTGCAACTCCATCAGACCTAACTCAGTACATCCAGCTGCTCCCTTGCGCCCTATGACACCTTGAACCTTATACCTTGTATCCACATTGACTAATGCACAAACTTAGGGGTTTACTGATCAAAGTGAGAATTCAACTGTCGAAGTGAATTCTCATCACTTCGAGTCTCTTCAATAGTTGAAAATTCTCTATTCCTTATTCACTAAACAGAGGACTTGCATAGCCAAGAAGTGAACGTCAGTAGCCACGTCTGGAGTAATGTGGTATAGTCAGTTGGATATTAGCAGCCCCCTGCCATCAACCCCCTAACTTCCTACTTTAATATGAAGAAGTAAACTGCCAAATTTGACACAGAACGCCTTGTTAAATTGACTACTGGGGCAAACTCTAATGCTTTATCAATAGGCGAATTACCTGTCCATGCGCAAAGTAATGTAGAGAGCTCTGTAAGTCTACAACTATCATGAGCTCCCCTATTTGTTGGGAATTCGCCACATCACAGGATTTGCTGAATATGGGAGGATCACGAAGTGTTAAACAAATATGAATTTGAACCTGTATGTATGTATATTTTTATTAATATAGCGCCACTAGCTTACGAAGCGCTGTATAATCCAACAATACAATTATAATACCGACAAGGGAAAGTGCTTAACAAAGAACAAGTGAAGTAAATTACAAGCATATAATCAGAAAGATACATCACTCTAAGTGCCAGGCCATGATTTAAATAAGAGGATGGAGGTCCCTGCCCCATAGAGCTTACAATCTAAATAGGAGGAAGACTTGCATAAACAGATAGGACGGTAACAAGTTCAGTGACAAAATGTCAGTACATTAGCCTATGCCTATTAAATAAATAAGAAAATAATTGATGATGATGATGATTAGCCATTTAGTCGAAGTTGACTTTCGGCCACTTTATGGATCAGTCCTCTCCACGCTTTCCTCTCCTCGACGGTTCTTCTGAGTTCTGTGATCGTCTTGCTGGTGGCCGATGTGATTGTGGCAAGCCAGCGTATTCTCAGCCGTCCACGTCTTCTCGTCCCACTCACTTTGCCCAGCATTATCGAAGTCGAGAAAATAATTACAAAATAGAATAAATAATTACTTGAACTGTGTACAGTTAGAAGAGTGGGGGACCGAGGACAGAACCTTGAGGCACCCCCACACTATGTGGGATTAGCATGGGAGGCAAAGAGGTGATCAGAAAAGTAGGAGATGAGGCTTGATTACGGACACCAAGTGCATGGAGAATCTGAGCAAGCAGAGAGTGATCAACAGTATCAAATGCAGAGGACAGGTCCAGGAAGATAAGAATAGAAAAGTGCTCCTTGTATTTGGCAATCTGGAGATGGTTTGAAAGTTTGCACAGAGCAGTCTTCATAGCGTGCCCTGGCAAAAATACAGATTGCAAAGGGTCCAGGAGATGATGGACATGCAAATAGTTAGTAAGGAGGATGAAGACCAGAAGTTCCAAGAGTTTGGAAGCTTTAGGCAAGAGAGAGATAGGATGGTAGATAGAGAGGCACTGAGGGTTTACTGTAGCTTTTTTAAGGATGGGTTTGATGCAGGCCTGTTTAAATAAAGAAGAAAAGATACCAGAGGATAAGGAAGAATTGAACAGTGGCATTAGAGCTGGTACAAGGGCAGAAGAGCAGTTCTTTATTATGTAAGCAGGTTGTGACAGGACAGGAAGAAAGAAGTGGAGAAACTTCAGACTGAGTATCAGGAAGAAAGGAACTCAGGAACTCAGGGGGAGATTTAGGTAGAAGTATCCCAGAGTTATCTGGAGAAATAGTTATCTGTTTGTGGATCCTATCTACTTTACTTTTGAAAAATATTACAGAGTCTTGGGGAGAATGAAGAGGGGTTAATGAATCTGAGCGGGTAGCATAGAAGGGTGTTAAATGTATGGAATAGGAGACTGGGATTTGATTTGTTATGGTTTATGAGAGAGCTGTAATAGGTTTGTTTGGCTTGTGAGAGAGGAGTTTAGGCACAAAAGCAGAAATTTGTAATGCAGAAAATCTCCATGTGAATGAGATTTCCTCCACAGATGTTCTGCACTACGCGTGCAGGATCTAATAAATCTGGTTTCTGCATTTAGTTAGGGGCGAGGATTGTAGATGCAAGTAGCTTGAGACTGCATGGGGCAAATGAATCAACAACAGATAGAATTGAGTTATAGGAAGTAACAAGAGCATCAGGATCAGAGAAAGGGACAAATGTGAAGAAGCTTGGGCAGAAGACAGAGGAGAAAGCCTGCGGGTCAACAGCTCATGTACTTTTATGTATAAGCCTATATATTTAAACTTGGCTGCCCTAAGAGACTATGTGATGCTTTTGGATGTAAACATTTGGACCAAATGAGTAGGTCTAGCTTAATATAGTCTTTGTATTTAACAAATTGTTCCCTTCATCCCAGGTCAAAGAATGAGTGACCAAAGTTTCTAGGAGGACTAAACCATTTTATGATCCAGATTGTTGTAGCTTTGGTAGATGAGAGGTTGGCTCAGAATTCTTTTGTATATAAACTATATGGACTTTATCTGAAATAAGGTGCTGATTTGTTATAGGATCACAGAAAATGTAATTAACTCGTGCTTTATATGGCATATACCTTCCGTCCCTGTGTGGTCATCTTTCATCTATGGCATATCTAAAGGACAAAATTTACATATGATTAAATGGTTTTATGTATGAAGAAATTGTTTGTGACTCATTTACATACACATCTAGCATTAGTGACAATTAGACTTGCCTGATTGGCATCATGAAATACCTACAATCACTAGGTATTATAATGGTTGGCTGCTTTTATTCTCCTTATGAGTAAATAAAGACAAGAACAAAGGCAGACATCTTTGTTTTATCCACTTACTGCCTTTTTATTAAGTGATCTCCTCTGTGTGAGAGCTGGTTATTTGATCACTAATTATGCAGCAAAGCCTTTACATTTCATAGACCTTTTTTAGAAGACAACGAGAAAATAACTATTTAGAGAAATATTAATCAGTGCACTGCTTGTTAAAACACCCCTCCTCTATATGATTACTGTGTAACCAATCAAAGCACTAATTGTATTGGTATTTAAATGCCTAGGAAGCTTAATCTTGGGTTTAACTGTTCACCAGTGGGTGGATATTTACATCCTACACAACAGAGATATTAATGATACTGTAAAATATAATTAAATCAGTAAAGTTATGATATGCCATGATAGTGCCATATACCAATAAAAGTTTGCTGCTAATATGTTTGGTATAGGTTATTGTAACCAGTAGGGGATGAAGTTAATCTAAGGGTGTCTCACTTGGGCCTTAAACAATGACTGATAGGCTTAGGCTGTCTTACAAGACAGTTTTTATCTTTTGGGGAAGTGTCATGGGACGTGGGTGGATAACTCAGTTGTTAGCACCACATGGAGCGGTAACACCCTGACAGCATTGTGAGTGTTAGTGTTAGTATCTCCCTAACTGATGATTATGCACAGCCATGACTCTAGCAGTGACATCACCACACAGAATGTCACGCGGTGACGCACAACGTGACATTACCACACGAGGCACCCCCTTTATCATGGAAAAGCAAATAAGTATTTTGGATTCGAGTGCAATTTTATAAAACTGCTGGTGCTCCAGACTGAATCCTCATTAATATGCTAATGAACCCTGATACATCATCATTGAACATTTTGTTTGAGTGGCTGGTGGGATGTCACATGATTCAGGTTATTTGGGCGCGTGCCATAGGTTCGCCCATGCTGGTTTAATCTTTCTTAGAAAGGAAAACATATTGCTCCTGTAAGTCCACCTCTCTTGCTCTGGTGGGTTCAGTTTCTCTATATGTCTGTTTTTTCATCTATAGGTGCACTAAACCCTCTAAGTAGGACAGTTACTTATAAACTCACGACATAAGTCTTTCAATAAAATATTAAATACATAAAAATGTATTTAATAAACTGGGTAATACACGTGTATGATGGTGATAGTAAGAAGGCATGGAATGCCTATTAAATTAGAGTAATATAATGCTTCTTTATGTTTTTTAATATATGCATTTTATAATATGATGTTTTTGTAATTAACAATAAGTTATCTTTTAGAGAGAAGGTGATTATAATCTTCCCTGTTATAAGTAAGGTATATTTTCACAGTCATTTCCGGTATGTATTCAGAATAGCATATGGTCATAGTTGGGTGTGTGCGATATATAAAAAAAAAAAACGATATCGTGATTTTTTTTTTTACTTACCCGATAACGATTACTGCCGATAATCCTCCTCTTCCTCTGATGCTTGATCCTGTGCGCGCCTGTGGAGCTTCCGGGAGGTGGGATAAAGCAGCCAAGCTCAGCACACTTAGAAAGAAAAGGAGACTCACCCGCGCAGACGCACTAACAAGCTCATTAAAAGGCAGTGAATATTCAGCATGAATATTCACTGCCTTTTAATGAGCTATCGGCTGTTAGTGCGTCTGCGCTGGTGAGTCTCTATCCTCCCGGAAGCTCCACACAATTACCCAATATTGCAGTTTTGCAATATCGGTTAATCTCTGTGTGCGATAGTATCGTGAACGATACATATCGCACACTCCTAGGTCATAGGTTATTTGTGGTATTAAGCCTTATTTATCTACATTAAAAGATTTTTATTACTCAGCATTGGAGCTGCCATACTGTTCAACTGCCAAGCTAACTGGAAAAACTTACATTTATAGGAAAATCAGAGCCCTCCAATGGCCAAGTTAAAGGAGACCTAAAGTCAAAAAATAAAAAAGGACAGATAAAAGACTTACCTTATACAGAGCTGATTGATTACAGTCACAGCATGAGCTGAGCTGTAATTAGCCGGCTCCCGGTACTTCCTTCACAACACACTGGCTGACTGAGAAGCCAGCGTGCAGCTCCTTCTTCTTCCCTGGCCTCATACATCATCATGCTCATTTGGAGAGCGTTCTCATTGGCCCCCGCACTGAATGTGATGATGTTTAAGCCCTTTGTCACCTGAGATGAAACAAGATGGGAGGAGCTTCGTGCTTTCTGGCAGTTAGTCAGTGCACTGTGAAGGAAGCATCGGGAGCCAGCTAATTATAGCACAGCTCATGCTGTGACTGTAATCAATTGGCTCTGTATAAGGTAAGTATTTTAACAGATCCTTTTTAGTTTTTTACTTTAGTTCTCCTTTAACATTGAAATGTCGAGCTGCTTGTTGGGCATGAATTTCAATTCACTACTTCTCAGGCAAAAAGAAAATTTTCCTATTTTACTAAGCAAGGGAATCCAACACTTTTAAAAGCTGTATTTAATAATTAATTGTTCAACTGATTGATATAATTCCCATTAAAGGAGGACTAAAACCTGTCAAATATTTTTGCTTTAGGATTGTAATGTACCTAATGCATAGGGTTTACTGTGCCAGTCTTACAATGAACTAGCCCTGTTGTACTAATGATCTGAACCCCCCCCAAAGTTGTCACTGGAGACTGATATCTTTATTATTTTAGCCAGTCTTCTTCCCCATTACCCAACTTGTTTGTATATCCTGTGGAACAAGATGTACAACATTTTCAAGTGTCGCACTTCATCTTAGTGCATGATAACTGCAAGGCATCTGACCGGGGAAGGAATGCCCTTGGGCCTTTTGTAAGGTCCATATTGCTTCAGTTAACTGCACGTCAGTTTCAAGTGTTGCTGGGCATGGGCAAAGCTGCCTAGAAAAATCAAAATTAGCCTGCATTTAAATGCACAACAACGCTTGTGAATATTGTGCCAGTTACTCTGTATGAAACCATGGAAAGTCAGGCAATGACTAGGAACATTGATTGATACATTCATATTTGTTGCCTGTTCACCTGTCTGTATCTACTGTATGTGACCACAGTTTGCACTGAATAACTAGTACAGTGTTTAGAAGTGTTGTCATGTTCTCAACACACAGCAAATTCAGCACAATTGGCTACAGTTTTGACTACTCTCCTTCATATAGCTTCACAAATTCCCCACTACTGTCCCAAAGAACATAATATTTGGGTCAGAACTGACTGGGATGCAGTGGAGGATGCTTGTGGCGTCTGAAGATACTTGGTGACTTTCACTTTACTCAGGCTTTCCACCAAATACCTCAGATCTTCCCCCTATCTCTGTTTTCTTGTTACATTTTCTTCCAAATTAGTTGGCACATGTACTTAAAATCTATACTTTTGGGTTTTTGAAATGTAAAGAGTTGTGGGGGGTATTGGAAAGCAGAGAATTTCTCTGTGATTACCTTTAGCAGATGTCATGGTCGGAGAGGAATTACAGGCAAGTTTTGGGAAATTGGAAAATGAAGAATATCGTATATCTCACCTTTAAAGTCACATACATAGTTTAGCTGGGTGAGAAAGAGATTATTTTCTGATAGACAACTTTGAGAGGCAATGTGAGATTTGGGTAATAGGCATTATTCGAATGCTAAACAAAAAGATATGGAAGAAGTAATCAGAAGTTTATTCGACTAAAAACATAGTTTCCATGCTAATAATTTGATGTGTTGGCGTTTTAAGTGAATTAGCTATATTGCTTGTTTAGAATACTGAATCATCTCCGTTGCTAGGCAGAGCAGAATAACAGAACTTGCCATTGCTCTGAAAACAATGCATGACCTGTAGTGAATCTGCCAGGTTGAAACGTGGGTTGAAGTCTTTTGCTATTCAAACTACAGGGTCGAAATTTCCTACTTTTAAAAAGTCAGATTTTGCGGCCTGGCACAAAATACAGGACTTACAATCTATGACCAGGGGTGTAGCCATGTGTACAGGTTGTCGGATAGATATAAAGGCTATTTTTTTTTTTTTTTTACATTTTTGGCCATTACGGAAATTTGGGTGTGCTGTTGTTTTATTCTGCAGATGCAGTGTTCCAGTTTCATCCATTGCCTGCCTTAGTCTGAAGAGTGAGACAGAGTAATACTTTTGCAGCGAAAAAGTGCCCTGATATAATAACCCATTGCAACCCATCAGATGAGTAAACATTTTAATATGTACGTCTAACACCACTGCTTCTCTTGTACAATGGTAATTTTAAGTTCCAAAGGCTGGCTCCATTACCCTAGGGACAAGCCACCACTTGCTTAATGGGATAGCAGTGATCGGTTTCAAACAATGAATGTAGACACCAAAGATTCTGTTAAGACAGTTCATGTGGTATCTTTCATTCACCAATATTCTAGCCATAGCATTTCCTCATTAATGCTTCACTCGTGCTTCAGCAGATCTCGGCTGTTTAATCAGTAAAAATCAATCGAAACTTTTCAATCAAGTATTTTGATTGTAGTTTTTGATAGAAAGGTA
>WMED01027341.1:0-10645 GCA_019650415.1 Pipa parva | reverse complement strand
CAGATCATGTGAAAATATGTTATTTGTGTCATTCTCAAAACTTTTGGCCATGACTGTAGGCTTAAAATTTAAGGGTAAATGAGAGTATATGCAAAAACAACAAGTTGTTTTGAATGGTAAAAGAATAGTACCAGTTTGTATGTAACCTTGATCTCCACAGATAAAATGCTTAAAGAGCCACTAACCAGAAAAAGAAAATTGGCATTTAGACTGACGAGACAGTTATTCTTATACAGTACTTATAGAATATAATATAAGAAGATGAATCCCTGATTTTTTTTTATTATTGTTTGTGTTGTCCCTCTTATTGTTTGTTGCAGCCACAATCCAAAAACATACATCTGTGTCTGTCTGTGTGTGACTGAATAGGGAAATTAGATTGTAAGCTCCATGGGGCAGGGACTGAGGTGATTGACAAATCTCTAAAGTGCCACGTAATACATCAGCGGTATATAAGTGAATAAATACAAATACATCTTTTAAAAACTGGGCTTTCTGGAGCAATGCATGGATATGTATTATTGTAGTATTGTTTCTTTAATTCATTGTTACTGGTACTTTACTGATAATGGCAGAAGGATTAAGTTTTACACATTTACAGTAAATCCCCATTCCTTGACATGTAGGGTCCACTTTCTCTCATCTGATTGGATCTGAGGTGTGTTTGTTTGATCAGCTTAGATGGAATTGTACTCATTCTTAGCATCTTGAACTATAACCTTAGTGGTTTCAGTAAAATCTTATTAAATATATTTTATAACATATCAATATATTGGAACACATTCACTCACAGACATGGATTATTTAATGTAAAGATGTTTTATAAGATGAGGAGGTTAGTACTTCTTTAAGATGTAATCAAAAAATAGAACTCAGAATAATTCCTTGATTTTTACATTTTGCTCTTTCTCTACCAACTAAGACACTGTAATTATCCATTTACACCAACATTACATTACAGATCTTGATTTATTTTCTCTCATCCCTAGCTTCTTTGTATGCCTTTAATGTGGAGGGGCGCTATTCTAATCATGCTGAGTATCACATTTGCTATGTCTTACATTGCAGAGGTAAGCTCAAGTCTCTATTCCGACTAATATTTTGATCATTATAGTATCTGAAGGATATTCTTTTATTGTAGTAAAAGTTTTAAGCATGTTTGACCTAATGGAAATTTGGAGCTACAAATTTGCTTACAGATGCTAAAAGAATGTAGATTACCTTTAAAAGATGCAACTGATTATACTATGAACAGTTCATTATAAAATCATGTTAAAAAATAAGGAAATCCCATGTGAAGTTGCTGTTTGATGTTCATTAAAAGGTAACCTATCAAGTGCCATGCTTTGTTCCTTCTTTAATTCAAATAATGTTTCTATACAATCTTCAGAAATGAGAATGCCTAGGAGTTTGTGGAAGGATTTAAAAATATTACAAAAAATTTTTTTTAGCCCAGGTTATTTCAGGTACGCTTATTTAGCTCAAGACCAAAATGTAAGATGCAAAAAGAAGACCCTAATTACATCCCAGGACCAGCAGGTAGCTTTTGCTACTATTAATGTCAAATGACTACCATTAGTATAAGTAGGAATCACCAGGGTGCTCATTGGACTCTCCAGAAATAGTCTGACTGACATCGACTTACATTGTCCCCCAAACAGACAAAAGGATACCTAACAGTATGGTTGTGGAAATGTTATGGTTTAGTTCTGCTTTGCTGTATTGGGGCCTAGACAGCTCAACATTATAGAAACCACTATGCATTCTTTATTGTAGCACAGGGTGGACAACTTTGAGACCATTTGGAAGTCTGCCAAAGTAGTCCTTTGCAAAGTGAGTAACTAAATATACCAGTAAATATAGAAAGCTGGAAAATCGGAGGGTTATTTAATGGTTAAGTCAGTATAAAGATCTTCCAAGTTGCTATGGAGGAAGTCTAGGGCAACCACTCACACATTGAGCACCACTATGGAGGAATGGGCTGTTGTTGAAGCTGTTGTCACAGACATAGACTGGTATAAGAAATGCCTATTAAAGTTCATACAAACAGTATTCTTTCCCTGGAAGATATAGTACAACCAAAGTTAATAAAATGTATTTATTTTTGTCTACTATCACTGAGATGTGTTAACAGCACCAAGAAGTGGGCTCTACTAACCAATAGCAACCAATCAGCAATTAGTATTTGCTGGTATAGGAGAGAGATAGAGTTGCCTTTTTTTCTTTTTTTTTTTTTGCTGTTGTTTTGTAAACCGTTGCGTCTGTAATACTTTTACAAAGATTTGTGATTTTTTTTTTTTTTAAAAGTACATTTAGTTATACATTGTTTGGCTTTCCAGGGACCTCTAAAAATGGTAGTGTATAGGTGCCTGTTTATCAGGAATGAGCCAACGGAAAAAGTAACACATAAAAGACAGTGTGATATTTTTTATGGTAACAAAAGGCTGCTGTTCCCTATTTTACTACATCAGAATGGGGAAAACATTTTGTAAATAGTGATTGTACAAATTGTAATGTTAGGGGCAAGAAGATTTGGTAAAAGCATGCAATGTCATTGATAGAAGAAAAAAATAGATTTCAATCATACACTTGTTTTCTTTGAAAATGAGGGATGTTATCACTAGGATAAAAGTTTTTTTTTTTTTTTTTGCGTCCAACAACAATTTATACTGTTAAAGTGAGTTAGAATAAAAATGACTATAATATATCAATGGGCAACCTTTCCAGAAGTCTAATAATCTATAGCAATCAATTAGCAGTTAGCATTTACTGGTACAGAGGAACTAGAGTTATGAAAGGCAACTTCTGATTGGTTGCTATGGGTTACTAGACCTTATGCAGTGCAGCCTTGTGAGCTTATTGGCACTGCCCTTGGGATAGCAGACCTCTGCAGTGGCATAAAATTGTATATTTAAATGATAATTTGCTTGAACCATGCATATCTACAATTAAAGTTACAGTGATGTTTATAGATTTGTCAGGAATGAAATAGCTATTTAAAAATAAAATATTTGTGGATAATAATGTCTCTTTAAAGAAATCTGTAAGATTGTAAAAATTTCATCTAGCCTATGTAATACCAGTAATGGTTGCCTTATTTTTCAGGAGGCCATAATTGAAAATAGAATGCTCTGGAAATTTATGAAAAAGATGTTTCATTATAAATCTAAAAGTCCATACAAGAAGCTACAGCGCTTGATAAAGAAAGATGCAGAGTGGCCTCCACTTCACAAAAAAGACTATACAATCTCCGGGAATCTTGCTTTAAATGAGGGAAATGGATACTATGTTAATCCAACTTTTGAAAGCAATGAAAACAGTTGACATGATTTTTTTTTGTAGTTTTACTGGGCCAGTCATTCTTGTAATATTTGTTCTATATTTGTATAATGTGGAACTTTGATTTTAGATCTTTAAGTTTTATATTGTAATAAAATATTTCAAAGATTATTTGGCTATTAACAATCTTTATTTTGATGAGTTAGAGGAAACTTATTGTAAATTCAGATAACTAAGAAGGTTTATGATTTTCAACATATAATGTCTGGAGGCACAACAAAATTATTTGGAAATTTGATACTAATGTTATACCAACTTGGACAAATCTCATTTTATATTAACATTTTATTTTTGAACTCTCTAGTTTTTCAAAAAATCTTGATGTCCAAAGACCTATTAGCCAAGTATAAACACAGAACATGCTTAGGCAGATGGCAGGAATAGGGAAACAACTTGGTAGGTACCATTGTTTAATACGGAGTACACAGGGAAAAGAAAGATAGAACATGGGAAATTGCTTAACATAGTACAAGTTAAGTACTGTATATTACAAACAGATAATCATGAAGATACACCAGTGATTGAAACAAGAGGATGGAGTTCCCTGTCCTGTAGAGCTTACAATCTAATAGGGAGGGACTTGCATACACAGATAGGAGGGTCATAAGTTCAGTAAAAGAGTACATTATCCTATAAGTGCCAATCATAAGTGTACTTGAGGATAAAGTAAATGAAAGATATTAAAATCAATGCTAATGTTCAAAGAGTAAGATCTGATTTTAGTTTTGAAAATACAGAGAGAATTTTCTTTGTGGAGCCAGAAAATTATAGAATTCCAGAAATATGACAGAAGGTTTTAAGATGGGAATTGGTAGTATTGGTGAGCGGTTAACAAAGTTGTGAATAACAGAGTAATGGAGAACCTGAATGAGTGATGGATCAACAGTATCAAATCCAGATGATAGGTTTAGAAGGATAAGAATTTAAAATTGTCCCTTGACTTTCACAACCTAGAAATCATTTGCAAGCTTACATGGGAGTGTCTTTATAAAGCACCCAGGCCAAAAACTATATTGCATCCAGGAGATTGTCACAGTGTGCGTCACTGAGATAGTGGACCCTCTTACCACTGCGGAAGTTGGCACAGGTTTATCTGAGGTGCGGAGTCTAAGGAGCCCCCGGTCTTCACCTTTAACCCCTTCAAGGGGGTAATGGGCTTTGCGGCGAGAGACTCCCAAGTCGCGGCCCTCAGATTCACCCTCCGCAGGTGGTAGCTGGAACAGGGACAAGTGCAGGCATAGAATACTGGAACAGACTCAGGACACAGGTAAAGGATACAGAGTACTGGTACTGGAACAAACTCAGGAAGATGTACAGGATACAGGGTACTAGTGTTGAGGCAGACTCAGGGACGGGTACAGGGCTTGTAGAATATTAACAAGGACTAGGAACTAGCCGGGACCTAAATACTTAATACTGAGGCAAGGAACTGCCTGAGAAGCTGGCTTTTAAACTCCCAGGGGCAATTACTTTTTCACACAGGGCCATGATGGTTTGGATTTTTTTTCTCCTTTAATAATAAATACCTTCATTTACAAATTGCATTTTGTGTTTACTTCTGTTGTCCTTGACTATTGTTTAAATTGGTTTGATGTTCCGAAACACTTAAGTGTGACAAACATGCAAAAAAACAGGAAATGAAGGGGGCAAACACTTTTTCACACCACTGTAGTACTGCATATGTAAAGATGTAACCTGACTATCGTTCTCCTTAAGAACAGTGTCGTGGAAATACGACTACCTCTTTACATATCCATAACAACAGAGATAGATGATTGTTTTAGTCAGGACCAAGTCTAGAAAATTGCCATCCTTGTGGGTACTAGAGTTGGTGCACTGTTGAAGGTAAAATGGAGAAGATGCAAGGGACAAGATAAAGAATGATCATCAATATGGCAGTTGAAGTTCCTTATAATAGGTACAGGATTATTAATAAACAGAAAAAAGGAGAGCCAGATCTCAAAGTCTGAGAGAACAGTGGTGTGAGGAGGCAAAGGGTGGCCTGAATCTGACACATAAATTTAGGGGATTGAAAAGTTGGACAGAATGAACCTCCAATGAAAAGGCATTTGAACAACAGTACTGTAATGGGTGTCACATGTGCCTTTCATGTAATGTCCTACAGAGATCAAAGGGGTTGTTGGATAAAATCCAAATTTAAAGTCTGATATTCAGGTATTCAGCAAACTCTGCAATATCGCACTCTACACAATAAACGTCAACTAATGCAAATTCACTATGGGAATACTGATGTGGTCCCAAATTTTGTTGTGGGAATCCTCTGTTTAGTTAGTAAGGAATGGAGAATCAGATCGTAGCAACCTGAATTGATGAGAATTAACTTCAACAGTCACTTTGATTAATAATAAATGTGTATGTGATAAATCACAATGCACTGAAATTGCAGTTCCAATGGAAATCCTCTTTGTTCAGGCATTGGGTAGTGGATACATGTGGGTATAGGCAGTGTGTATGTGGTACAGGCAGTGGGTATTTGGTACTAGCAGTGACTATAGGCAGTGAGTACTGGATACATGTAGTGAGTACAGATAGTGCCTATACTCACTGCTTGTACCAAGTACACACTGCCTGTACCACGTACACACTGCCTATACCCACTACATGTATCCACTATCCAATGACTGAACAAAGATAAGGAACAAAGATGATTTCTATTGGAACTGCAATTTCAGTGCATTGTGATTTATCACATACACATTTATTATTAATCAAAGTTTGTTTATACTTGTTTATGGGTGCTGTTTTCTCTTTATACTTGTTTACTGATGAAATCATCGATGACATAATCACTGATGACATTAATGACATCACTGATGACATCAATTACATAATCATCAATTATGTCATCAGTGATGACATCATTGATAACATTACTGATGACATAATCAAAGAAATAATCATTGATGACATTATCACTAATAACACCATTAGTGACATCACCCAATACCCAAGATATATACCCACTACATGTATCCAGTACCCACTGTCTGTACACACTGCTTGCACTCAGTATCCACTGCCTATACCAAGTTTCCAATGTCTGTACCAAGTTGACATAATCTCATGACATCATTACTGATGACATAATCACTGATGACATCATCATTCAAGGCATCATTACTGATGACATCACTGATGGAATCATCAATGACATTGATGGAATCATCATTGATGACATCATCATTTATGACATCATCGTGGATGACATTGATTGAATCATCATCAATGACATCACTGAAGACATCATCAATGTCATCAGTGATGACATCAATGTCATAATTGTGACATTATTGATGGCATCATCGATGATGTTATCAGTGATGTCATAATGATGTCATCAGTGATGTCACTAATGGTGTTATCAGTGATAAAGGTCATCAATGATTATTTCTTTGATGTCATCAGTTATCTCAATGATGTAATCACAGATGATATCATTGATGATGTCACTGATAGAGTTATCAGTGATGATGTCTTCGATGATGTAATCAGTGATTATGTCATTAATTATTGTTCAGTGATGATGTCATTAATCATGTCATCATTAATGTCTTTGAGGCCAATAAATGTCATCACTGATAACATCAATGATGTCATCAGTGATAATGTCATCGATGATGTCATCAGTGATATTATAAATGACATCATCAGTGATGTCACTAATGGTGTTATCAGTGATAAAGGTCATCAATGATTATTTCTTTGATGTCATCAGTTATCTCAATGATGTAATCACTGATGATGTAATCACAGATAATGTGATGATGTCACTAATGGAGTTATCAGTGATGATGTCTTCAATGATGTCATCAGTGGTTATGTCATCAATTATTGTTTAGTGATGATGTCATTGATCATGACATCATTAATGTCATTGATGATGTCAATTATGTCATCAGTGATAATGTCATTGATGATGCCATCAGTGATGATGTTATCAATGATGTCATTGATGATGTCATCAGTGATATCACTAATGGTGTTATCAGTGATAAGGTCATCGATGATTATTTCTTTGATGATATCAGTAATGTCATCACTGATGACATCATTGATTATTATGTCATTGATGATGTCATTAATGTAAACAGGTGTAAAGAAAAAACAGCACCTGTAAATAAGTGTAAACAAAAAATAGATGCGGTAAACCAGTGTAAACAAACAAAAGTATCCGTAAACAAGTGTAATACAAAAAACCTGTAAACAAGTGTAAGCAAAAGAAAACAGCTGTAAACAAAAAACTGTAAACAAGTGTAAACAAAAATAGCCACCGTAAACGAACAAAAGCAGCAATAAACCTTGATGACATCACTGATGACATCAATGACATCATCATATTGATTATGTTATCAGTGATGTCATCAATGATGATGTAATCCATAATGTATCACTGATGTCATTAGTGATGATGTCCTCAATTATGATGTCATTTGCGATAACAGCTGTAAACAAAAAAAGATGCTTTAAACAAGTGTAAACAAAAATAGATGCCGTAAACAGGTGTAAACAAAAAATAACTCCCGTAAAAAAAGAAGCCATAAACAAGTGTTAAGAAAAAAAGCAGCTGTTAAAAAGTATAAACAAACAAAAGTAACCGTAAACATATGTAAACAAAAAATAGATGCCATAATCAAGTGTAAACAAAAAATAGATGCCATAAATGAGTGTAAACAAAAAATAGATGCCGTAAACAAAAGTAGCCGTGAAAAAGTGTAAACAAAAAAATGACACTTGTCAACAAGTGTAAACAAACAATTATTAATGTTACAGTTACAGTAGAATGTTAATGTTAGTTACAGTAGAATGTTAATGTTAAAATAGAATGTTAATGTTACAGTAGTGTTAATTTTATAGCAGAATGTTACAGTAGAATGTTACAGTTACAGTAGAATGTTAATGTTAGGGTAGAATGTTACAGCAGAATGCTTCATTTACAGTAGAATGTTACAGTAGAATGTTACTGTTTCAGTAAAATGTTACAGTAGAATGTTAATGTAACAGTAGAATGTTACAATAGAAAGTTAATGTTGCAGATAGAGTAGAATGTTAATGTTCCAGTAGAATGTTAATCTTAATGTTACAGTAGAACGTTAGAGTTACAGTAGAATGTTACAGTAGAATATTTATGTTACAGTAGAATGCTAATTTTACAGTTACAGTAGAATGTTAATGTTACAGGAGAATGTTACAGTTAAAGTAGAATGTTAGTTTTATAGGAGAATGTTATAGTAGAACATTTCACTTAGAGTAGAATGTCAATGTTACAGTAGAATGTTAATGTCACAGTAGAATGCTTCAGTTACAATAGAATGTTACAGTAGAAAGCTACAGTTACAGTAGAATGTTAATGTAGAATGTTACTGTTACAGTAGAATGTTAATGTTACAGTAGAATGCTAATTTTACAGTTACAGTAGAATGTTATTGTTACAGTTACTGTAGAATGTTACACATACAGTAGAATGTTAGAATAGAGATTTAATGGTACAGTTACAGTAGAATGTTAATGCTACAGTAGAATGTTAGAGTTACATTAGAATGTTAATGCTACAATAGAATGTTAATGATACAGTAGAATGTTACAGTTACCCTCGAATGTTAATGTTACAATAGAATGTTACAGTTAAAGTAGAATGTTAATGTTATAGGAGAATGTTATAGTAGAACTTTTCAGTTACAGTAGAATATTAATATTATAGTAGAATCTTACAGTAGAATCTTACAGTTACAGTAGAATGTTAATGTTATATGAAAATGTTACAGTAGAATGTTAATGTTACAGTAGAATGTTACAGTTACAGTTGAATGTTACAGTAGAATGTTAATGTTAGTTATAGTAGAATGTTCAAGTTACAGTAGAATGTTACAGAAGAATGTTAGTTACAGTAGAATTTTAATGTAGAATGTTACAGTACAGTGTTAATGTTACAGTTACAGTAGAATTTTAATGGTACAGTTAGAATGTTACAGTTACAGTAGAATGTTAATGTTATAGGAAAATGTTATAGTAGAATGTTAATATTACAGTAAAATGTTAATGCTACAGTTACAGTACAATGTTAATGTTACAGTTACAGTACAATGTTACAGTAGAATGTTAATATTACAGTAGTATGTTACAATAGAATGTTAATGTTACAGTAGAATGTTAATTTACATTTAGAGTAAAATCTTACAGTTACAGTTGAATGTTACAGAAGAATGTTCAAGTTCCAGTAGAATGTTACAGTTACAGAAGAATGTAACAGTAGAATGTTAATGTTATTTACAGTAGAATGTTAATGTAGAATGTTACAGTAGAACATTAATGTTACAATAAAATGTTAATGTTACAGTAGAATGTTAGTTACAGTAGAATGTTACAGTAGAATGTTATTTACAGTAGAATGCTACAGTTATATTAGAATGTTACAGCTACAGTAGAATATTAATGTTACAGTTACAGTAGAATGTTAATGTTATAGAAAAATATTAAAGTAGAATCTTACAGTTACAGTAAAATGTTAATGTTACAGTTAAAGTAGAATGTTACAGTAGACTGTTAATGTTACAGTTACAGTAGAATTTTACAGTAGGATGACAATGTTAGTTACAATAGAATGTTAATGTTATAGTTGCAGTAGAAAGTTATAGTAGAATATTAATGTTACAGTAGAATGTTACAATAGAATGTTAACATTGCAGTAGAATGTTAATGTTACAGCTGAACGTTATAATAGAATGTTAATGTTACAGTTACAGTAGAATGTTATAGTAGAATATTTATGTTATAGTAGAATGTTACTTATTCTACTGAAACATTCAACTGTAACATTAACATTCTACTGTAACATTAATATTCTATTGTAACTTTAGCATTTTACTGTAACTGTAACATTCTGTAACATTCTACTGTAACATTCTAATGTAACATTAACATTTTATAACATTTTATTCTATAACTATAACATTAACATTCTACTGTAACTCTAACATTCTACTGTAACTGTAACATTCCACTGAAACATTCTACTGTAAAATTAACATTCTACTGTAAAATTAACATTCTACTGTAACTGTAACATTCCACTGAAACATTCTACTGTAAAATTAACATTCTACTGTAACTTCAACATTAACATTCTACTGTACCTTTAACATCAACATTGTACTGTAATTGTAACATTAACATTATACTTTAACTTTAACACTAACATTCTTCTGTACCTGTAACATTAACATTGTACTGTACTGTAACATTAACATTTTACTGTAACTCTAACATTCTACTGTAACTGTAACATTCC
>WMED01027340.1:0-10646 GCA_019650415.1 Pipa parva | reverse complement strand
TTCCATCTTGCAGGACAACATGGATTCAAATACATCCCTGTAGCATAATGCTGACATTTACTGGTTGAAGGGATGATCTAGCTTGTTTGGGTATTCAGTTTCAAACAGATAAACTGCAGCTGAGGTGTGACAGGTGATCTCCTCATTTACTACAGTGTACAGTGTAGTGTATTTCTAGCTGTGGGGATAACATAGCATGAAAGCATCAAGGGGAAATTAGTCATTTGAGACAATACTAATATAATTGCTGATGTAACAATATAATTATAATACAGACATGGGAGAAGTGCTCAGTATAGTACAAGTGAAGTATATTAGAAGTATAGAACTAGGAAGATACATCACTCTGCTTGTAAAGCTCACAGTCAAAATGGGCGGGAATAAAAAGATGTGAGGACCCTGCTTTACTGAAAGTACGCAGTTTATATCTGATTACAACAAGAAAAGAGATTTTAAAAATAATTCTGACAATCCTGACAACACATTGGGAAATTCTTCTGGCAGAAAAAGATTTATGAGGAATTGGATAGCTAGGTAAATATCTCATGATGGTGGAAAGGGTGCTTGGTTAAACAGATATATCCAAAAAGAAGTTTTCTAATATCTAATATGTCAGTCAAGTAGATTAATAAAGTACAATAGATATTTATTCCTTTGGATATATCTAGTTTTATCATTTTTGACTTTATTAATTGACAGGCCCAAGGGGTTGCATCAGACAATTATAAATATCTATGTTGAAATAAATGGTGTAGATAAAGATTTTGCACAGTTACCTTAAGCTAAGATGGCATATTTAAAGCCATTTGGAGTGGAACATATAAAAGAAAAATTAGAGGTCAAACTTTTAGGTATAGAATTATTGACAGCTTAGTCAAAGTGAATTTAACATTTACAAAATGTTTGAGTGATACCTCGTGTAATATTTATGCAGTGCAAATGTGTGAAACACTTGTTATATGAGATTATATATATATGAAGTGTAATGTAAAGTTATGTCCTAGTATGTATTAGTGTGGTGGAGAATATGATTTATACATGTAATTAAAAAAAAAATTATATCCAAATGCCAATTTTATATATATATATATATATATATATATATATATATATATATATATATGCTATGCTATAGCTATAGTGCTACAAAATAAATATTGTAAATATTCAAGATAATTAACCCAAGATGATCAGTTTATTAAAATTTGTTAAAGGGATTTTGTATGTGTTACTAGTAGTACTCCACTGTGCCACTGTCACCTACCAACCTTAAGCCCTGTAGAACAGAATCCAAACCACACTCATACATTAAGTTATCCATTTAGGTCTGATTGTTACAGTTGACCTTTATCTTAGAAATGAAACATGTTATGGAATAAGGATCCCCCCAAAGTAACCATGTTTCCTTAAGTATCAGTAAGTGAGTATTGTTTTTTACCTGCAACTTCCTAGATAGAGTTGATTTTTGACTTCCAAAGAAGTACAAACATCCAGCAGTGGAGAGATACAGAGACCTCTGCCTACCAAGTTTGAAAAAAAAAAAAAAATACAAAAAAACTAAATGTGCCTGCAAGCCTAATGTCACACCAAATGCCTCTGATGCAACAGGAGTAAACCAGAACAGGTCCTTGTAGATAAATGTAATGCCTCCCAATAGCAATAAACTGCATGTGATAGTCAAAGGAAGATATTGCCAAGATAGAGCACAAACTACTTTATGATAGACTCATAAATCCAGATCTATAAGTGTTGTGCAATAAAGTCTGAAATTATCTGCTGATGGGGGAATTCGGCTGTTTTGGTATACCTTCATCTTCCTCCAAACATGGGTGCAAAAGTAAAGCAGCAGTCAATCACTGAATGGTCTGGCTGCAAGTGACGATTCTAGGTTATCAGTTGATTAAAAATGTCAACAGCTTTTGATGCATAAACTGTAGTTTGTAGTTTTTGGCTTGAAAAACAAACAATCCAATGTACTTATACCGCACTATTACAATTGTAAATACTTGCAGGCTGGAGAATTACTTTTATTGGCCATTTGACTCTACAGTGGAATTTATAGTACATATTTTTCCTTGCTTTCTAAAGGACCACTGGAAATCTTGAAAATTCAAATTTGGATTTAAAAGATATCTCCTAAAATAATTCTAATATGGCAAATGGGTGATAACAAATGGAATTTGGTTATGGTAATAAATTGTCATTTTTTCCCCTTTACTGATGAGTTTTTTTTCTGTTAGAACCTAAGATAGTTGGACTATCTGGATATTAATCTCACTATAATGGAGGATTCTAGGGGTATTTCACTAAAGTCCGAATTGTTCCATATAGGTGTGAATTCGCCAGCTATAGACAGTCACAATAGACTGCTACTGTCGCAGTCACATCTTTATAATGATAATATTGTCACAGTCACAACTTTACTATGGAAAATTGCTGCAGTCGCAACTTTAAAAATTGTCGTAGTCACAACTTTACCATGTGGAAATTGTTGTGGTCACAGATTTGCTATGGGAATCTGCTGTTTGAGAATTTGACAGTTGAATTCGCACCTTGGTGAATAACCCCCATCTATGATTAATAGGTTTGGATCATTGGGAGCATCTGATTTCTTATTTAAAACAGTTAGTTCTATCATAAGTTTCTATCCTACAATAATTTTAAATAAAGTCTATGGAACATTACAATTTTTGGAGTACATAATTAATGTTCTATTCAATATTTATAGAGTACTCAAATCATTAATATACTATTATTTTATTAAACTGATCTGGGTATCTCCTATTATCTATTTCTAAGCACCTGAATCTTTTTTTATCTTTCTGTTTACATTTTCATTGTTTATTTTTCGGTTTACATCTTTCTGTTATTTATTTATTTTTGTACTTACATAGGAACAGTTTTACTGTTTAATAAGTATTTTACTTTATACTCATGACCATAGTTAACCCAAGTACTTTTTATATGACTATTCAGTGGTTCAATAGCAGAGGGGGAACCTGGCAGGACCAAAAAAACTGTGGTTACATTATATACAGTATAATACTCTCATTTCTTTGGTATGTGTTGAATCGAGTAGCTATTCATGTCACATGCTGACAAATTTATGAAGAATATATAATGAATATACTATTGGCTATGATATGCCAGCTTCTTTCACACCCCTTTAAGTGCCTTTCTTATCTGTTGTGCTGGTAATATTTTATCAACTATATCACTATCTGTATACAGTTGATAGAGATTCTTTATGGCAGCCCACAACTATCACAATACACACATTTTTAGCCAGTTTATAATTATGCAGGATGATATTATAATATTCAGTTGTGTTCCCAACTTGTGTTCATAATCTTAAACTGTCTCAAATATTTTTTCTGTAATATCATCAATAGTCTTTTGAAAAAGACTTTGTTTGATGACTTTCTAATGATAAATAAAATTAAACAAAGTTAATCATTTAAAACTTGAATTCTTAACATTCATATGAAAAAAAATCATTTTCTTAATTTACCTTTTTTTTGAGAGGGGCAAATCAGTGTGTTATTTTACTCTCAATACAGTCTTTATCTCTAATGATCTTTATGTTAATTACTTTCTATTATATCTCTATGTATCGTGGGCCACTTATTTTTACTTACAACTTTGTGTCACAGTACCTAGCTATAAATGCTAAACATATTTTTTATATGATACACTTACATATAGCTATGTATGCTAAGCAAATATATAAATGAAATTGGTAACTCTTTACATCACTTGTAATTATTGAGCTCTCAAATCATCCAACTGCTTTACTTGCCTTGCATTACTTACCTCACTCTATAGTGGAGATTCAGGATAGTTATAAAGAAATATTAATGCTAATGGCTGAGAATGCACATTTATAAACTGAATTTTTAAAAAATTAGAATTATATCAGATTATATACCCCTTAATTATAGGTAGTATCCAGAAATATAGGTGGTTCTCAGAAGGACAGAAAACATCAATTAGGAAGACAAATGGTTTATGACTTCGATCACTTAATATACTTAACATAAATAGTGAGAAAAATTACTAGGTAATACAGTACAGAGTCAAATGAATAAATATAATAGTGATTTATTTTATATTTTAGAGAATTATCATGGGCAAAAAGAAATATACCTAAAACCACATTCAGGTGTGTAGCAGAGATATTTAAAACAATTAAAACTAAGTGTCCCATTATGCATACTGTGCAAAATTATTATAAAATTATAATATTTCAATGTTGTCATTTTCCTTGTTCTGATGTAATATGTATTCAGTGCATAATGCCATTTTTCTATTATTTCTGTTATAAAATCTTTTAACTAGAGCAGCCAGATTTTAGATATAAAGATAACAGAATATTCAGAGCTTCCTTTTAAATGCTGGTTGATCAGTAGTAATAGTGGTAATTTAGGAGGCAATCTATCCTGAAACAGGGCAATCCAAGACATGATCCATCCATTCATGTGCAGCTCTGTGTGGTATCTGTAGCCCTATGTAGCAGCCTGAGAGTAATCTAGAAGAGCCATCTGTGGCTAATCCACCATGAAAAGAGGCTGTGTTGGGACACTGGGGACAAGCTGGATTTTTTAGGGCACTGGGACTGTATCTCAGTGCCCTAAATGGATTTTGTGGGATCTCTGTACTTCTAATATACTTCACTTGTACTATACTGAGCACTTCTCCCATGTCTGTATTATAATTATATTGTTACATCAACAATTATATTAGTATTGTCTCAAATGAGCAACTCTTATGTTCTCGCCGAGACTGGAATCCCTTTAATGCGCTCGCTGATATCCTCGTGCAGGACATCAGCGAGCACATCTCAGTCATTCCGAAGTGAGGCGAACACTTCGCACCTCACTTTGGAGGATCGTGAATTACCACCTGAAACTGGAAGAATACGTTTTTGCCACCAGGACAGAATATTTTTGCTTTTATTGGGATGAAAATTGCCATTGAATTGCAGCTATCTTTTATAAATTGTGCTTTCTGGGGTACATGTATACCACTCTCTGGGGACATGTATTATCCTAAATTCCATACAAAACAATGGACATTGGGGGTTTATTTATTTAATCAATAAACAATGGTTACACCAATACAAAGGGAACTACAAACACAAAGCAGTATAAAATAGGAAAGATAACTTACACGTAAGATGTAGGGAAAACTGGAATTCCAAGGTTGTGAAATTCCATAGAAAGAGAGTTCAATTAATTGGTCTACAATGTTTTTTTTTTTACTTTCATGAAGATAGTTTCAAAAGGTTGAACTTTACACTGTATTTTCATCCATCAACTAATGTAATTTACATTATTACATTACCATGTATAGATAGATATTTAGAATTCCTGTTTACCTCTGAATTTGATATTTTTATTTTCATGAAATAATATGAAGGTATAATCCCACGGCATTCACTATTTATTTTTTGGGTAAGGTTTTTATTGCTTTGTTATTTTATTCACAACAGCACTAATTTTCTAATGTATGTACAACAGGGTCACTTTTAATTATAACATTATATTGCCTATAGAAAACTGTAGAATAATGACACAAATGAGTCTTTCAAAACATGTAACCAGGTTGTCAACCTGCTTGACCCTGCTGAGACCTCTGGTTCAAATTCTCAATTTGTGTATGTTGTGAACTTGTGATGTATTTTTTCAGGTGCTCATTATACCCCCAAATATATTATTGAATATATTAAATTAAGTGATATATTGTAATCTTTGCTGTTTCTTAGGTAGTCAGTTTAGATAGACTAGCTTTCGAGAGTTTTCTCTTCCCTTTATCAAGTCTCAAGCAATATTTTTTGTGACAAAGATACAAGAATTTTAATCCCAGGATCCAATGGGAAAGCATCCCCCCGCCAACACTGGCTGTTATAAAAAAATAAAAAAAACAACCCTTAACAGCAGACTGAATCATGGTACAGAACTTCAAAGATATAGCATTGACCCCATTTATATTTAGTAATTGAATCCATACATACATATTTATATTTTAAATCCTCATCTGAAATAGTTGTAGTTTAGTTGAAAGCTAGTTATTCAGGCAATAACATCTACCATGATTTCTATTTAGCAATAGACAATTTGTTTTACACTGTATGGCATTTATGTTAAGCCTTCATTTCTTCTGGTTAAATTTATACCAAAGGCACGCTGTATAATTAAGCAGGAATCATATTTCGCCAAGAACTTTTGCTACAGAAACCAATCAGTAATCAAGTAAAACTTTGTAAGCAACGACGCCAGTTCCCTATTTTCAAGTTTAATCATTGAAATTCTTGCTATAGCAATACTGCCTTGACATTTTTAAATAATATATAGTACCTAAGATGAAAGCCTTTCAAACATGGTTCACAGCTGAACAGCCTATGACACATCAAGTCAATATAACTCTCAGCAACAGAATCAATGTAATTCTCGGGGTCTCTCCTAGAAGCGTCATTTAAAATTGATTTAAAAAAATTCTTTTGGAACAGGTACAATTATAGATTAACATTTCCCCAAGCTGCATCTGCATGTTTTGCCTTCCAAATGACCTGTTAAGCAGTTAAGAATTACAACATTACTGCTGAGAAATCTGTTTAAAGGAACAAGGTTTGTCAAATACATTTTGTATAATACAGTGTATGTGTGCATGTGTAATCTCAACAATTATTTTCTGCAAAGGCAATTTCAGGGAGAAATATAATTTTCCAGTAGATATTTTGACTTAAGTTTCCTGAAAAATGAAACCCAGAAACAGAGTCAGACTTCGCCACCCAATTAACATTACATTTCTCATTTTAATGGCTACTCCTTCCTTTCATTAGCAGAATGCATGCAGGTTTATAAGCTAGGGATTCTATTGGACTATACTGATGGGAGACGCAACATTACATGGAACCCGAATTCCATCTAAATGTACAGGATAAATGATTTACAAAAGGTTGTGCTATTAAGCAAATTTTATGTAAGGAAGTCCAATGCTCTTCCCCATTTAATCAGTCAAATTGCCAAAAAAATTGTCCAGTCACCTTAAAACAGTAATAGCATTAAGGAAAACATACTACTTGTACAATGATAGAATAATGGTTTCTTAATTCTGTCTTGCTGGTAGTAAAATTGTTTGTGTGATCATTAGCAGATGACAAAAGGGGTTATAAGAAATGTGGTGTGTGTTAGGTCTAATCTGTTACATCAATTTTTGGAAAAAGGTAAGAAAAATCTGGACAAACTAATGGCTACAATGATGGGAAAAACCTTCTCTATCAGCCCTTGCAAGTATTTTTAAGCATATAAAAAGCAGGGTGACATTTTTTGGAAAGTTTTAAGTGAGACTGTGCGGCCAGAAAAAAAGGGAATCTGTAAATAACCTTAAGAAAGTGCGCTAACGCCATTACCAATGTTACTATGTAATTATACAGCTATTAGGAACATATTTTCTGCATCATGCGCATAATTAAAGCTTTGCAAAGAGTTATGTAGGAAATATAACTTAACTGTAGATTTTTGACATGGTGGGCATTACAATGAATGAATCGGATTGTGATATGCAAATGGTTGGAATCATTAGTATTTTTTAAGCTTGAGGAAGTTTAATTTTTTTTTTCTTTAGAAAAACCTTGTGGTGCTTTTTACTGGAAGATGTCGCTGGCAGATACCACTGCCTTTTTTGATGCTATCACAGTCTGTTCTGATTATCACTAGGGTTTTGACAAATGGAATGCATCAGGAATGATGTAAACTGGTAAGTACAAATATTGTGGGAACACAAAAAGGTCTATATAAGATTCCTGGAAGTGCAAATGATCTAACTTAGTAACACAACAAACAGAAATAAAATGATGTACACTCCCTGGCCCCGTGTATGTTCAATATTCATAATCCATGTTAGTGCATGCAAGACAGGAGTGTGAGTTACATGTTTATGGTGATACAAAATGTGAAAGCCACCAAACAACACCACAGTACCCATGTAGGAACCTGCATAGTAAACGATTCACATTAATACAGAGCAATTTTGTGATATTACAAAAAAAAAAAGTAAAAAGTAAATCAAAATACTTTTTGTGTTATTTTATTTGTTTCATTTTACTGGAAAGAAGCTCAAACCATTTGAATATGAAATAGTAGATTGATATATAGGGAAGAGGAAGCACTTGCAATGTGCATAGACATTTTTCATTAACTTTAACAAGAAGAAACAATAATGCAATGCTATTCTGCATGGCATTTTATTTCTAGATTGAATACAACAAGGTCCTCCAAATTAATGGAAAGGGCTTTAGTCCTAATTCAGACTTTAGCAATCACATCTAATGGATCTCTTTATGCATTTCTTGTTTGGTCATTTTGCTCATCAAGCCTCTGAAGTGCTAATTATATATGTGAAGAGGTCATTTTTGGAAGAGAATTATTAGTTTTCCTATGCTTTTAAGCATTGTCGCAAACTTAGCAGGGTAAATGAAATTTAGTGAATGTACATTTAGATTCACACGTTTAACACAGTCTTGCTACATGTTACAATATCTTAGCAACAAGATCATTATGGCAAGAAAGAGATATAATAATCAGAATATTTATGAAGCATTTGAACTTGATTTTCCAGTTTTATTTGGGTTCTGTAAAGCAACCAATTTTCAATGCATTTAATAAAAACCTTGCAGTCATTAATCTTACTGATGTTTCCAAATTCTATAATAATAAACTTTTGCATCAGGGAGAAAAATCATTTTTTAGCCACATTCAGACCATTTGCTATCTCTCTCGTGCTTGGGCAATGAAATGTATAATTGTATAATCTTTTTAAGATGAATGACGCAGATTACTGCACAGGGACAGCTCAACAAAATTTGTGGACAAAGGCAAATGTAACAATATGAGGCTATCTTATGTAAAACTGAAAACCATACACAGGCTTATTCATGAAAGTTTCATAAAGGTCCAAATTCACATTCATTCACCACATATTTTGGTATTCAGATCATCTCAAACTTTCTAGCAAAATGACATTTATTAAAGTGTGGAGAGATACACAACACAATGCTTTGAATAAGAAACCATTTTTCAAGTACATTTGAGTGACACTGTCCCTTAATATGGTCCAAAACATATGAACGATTAATTGTATAATATAAATAAATAAAACTATATCCTGAAGCAAATTTTTGAATCATAAGAAACAGTAGTGTGTGTAGATGTGATGTAGATGTGTAGTGTGTGGAGCACCATGTAATATTTTTCTTTTTCTGGTTTACTAACACTTAACTGGGGTTGTCTACAAAAGAAACTAAATGAGAAAGGTTGTTTACACCTTTTTATAGACCTATAAACATATGTAAAATAAGGCAATTAAATGCACATACCAAGACCTGACATATACCTGTAGCATACCCACAGAGTGCAGCAGTGCCTTATATGACACATCTATATACAGACATACCCATATACAGTGTATCAGATAATGTATCATTTATTGCAACAATGACCCCAGATTATACCAATACAGTTTAGTAGTGACCCCAAATGACATACCCAAAACACTGCAGAAGTGACCCCAAATTATATTCCCATTAAATTGCAGCAGTGTCCCTAAATGACATATTAAACACACTGCAGCAGTGACCATAAAATATATACCATGTACAGTGCAACAGTGACCCATATAACACATCCAATACAATATAGTAGTGACCCAATGTGACAAATACAATATAATGTAGCAGCACCCCCAGCTGTTGGCAAGCCTTCTTTGCCACACCAGGTTGCAATGAAATGTGCCCAGCCATATTGTCCAGTATTCCAGTTACAGCATTTAAGACAAGTCTAAGATAAGGTAGAAAATACCAGCAAAAAATACCCAGTCAAAAATAGTACAGATACTATATGACATGTACCAGGTTCTGTGCCAGGTCATATCCAGCCCCCAAACAGTGGCAATTGCCCCAATGGCAACTGCACTCTCAATGACAGACATTTATACATACAATATCTGCTGTATGTTTGGTTATTTGAAAACGCTTTCAAGCAGAATTCAGGATACTAGATAATTAAGATATATATAATAATGCCTTTACTCCTTAGTTCATCATGCCAAAATCACAAGTAGATAGATAATCATGGACTGTTTAAATAATGGAAGTAAATTAAGAAAATATTGCTTTTTGGATTGTAACACAAAACATGATAAATCTGCTTGATTATGGTTGTGGCAGGAATAAAGTAAACTGAAATGTTGAATATATGACAGTTTATACAGGAAATCAGCACAGACAAAGACCCAGCAGAGTAGAGTCAAGGAAGAACAAACTCAGCCTTGACCTGGACACACAATACTGAAACGTTATCTAACTAAAAAACACAGTTATGTGGAGCATCCATGACCCAGCTAAAATCAGCAAATCCTTAAATATTTATCTTACTGGAAGCTCTTACTTTACCTCTTTCCTGAAATATGGAAAAAAACAATTATCATCTGCAATTTACAAATGCAAAATAAATCTAGGGAAAGCCATTGCTAAACACTGTATATATATGTATAATTTTATTTGTATAACCCTTTAACTACCAGCCAATTTTTTTTTTGTTCACCACTTTGCTTTAACATGCAATGTCTGATTTGTCATTATTTTTTTG
>WMED01027339.1:0-10646 GCA_019650415.1 Pipa parva | reverse complement strand
GGACAGATCAGCCCTCTGTTTCTCAACCTTTGCACGTGCTGTACGTTCGGCTTCAATTTCCTCCTCAAGTTCCTCAATACGAGCCTTAAATGTGGAAACAAAACACATAATATTGTAATATGTATTGAAGGAATACCTCGTAATCTCATTTGCTAATTGTGCAAAATAGTAGTCATTATTTCTCCATCTATGATGAGATTTTTGTGGGAGAATGAACCTCAACTGCTTAGATATTTCTTTGGGTAAAATAATTATAGGAATAAGGAATCAAAAGAAATTATCTGCACCACAGTCTTTGATTCTTTATATTTTTCGCTTATAAATTCTTTGCTTTTCAGATTCAATATCCCTTTTAGTACCTTATCGGTTAAATTCAATATCTGCTTCAAACATCAAACATGCTTTATTATTTCATAGTTGGATTACAGCATTTGTTTGGCAAAACTGTACCTGGAGTTCTTTAATCTTTTTCTGAAGTTGAGAACCAATGGATTGTTCATCCTCGATCTTTCCTTGCAGCTGGCTTGTTTCAAAGTCTTTTCTATGGTGAAGAACACATTCAAATCAGCCACTTCAGATATAAAGGGAGGTTTCCCTTTGTATAGAGTTCAGTGACATTTACTTACTTTTTAAGTTTTTCTTCAGTTTGCTGTTTGTCATTTTCAAGATCCATTACGGTTTCTTGGGACAGTTTCAAATCACCTTCAAGTTTTCTCTTGGCTCTCTCAAGGTCCAGACGAAGTTTCTTTTCTTGTTCCAGTGAACCTTCCAGCTGTTTAGATTTACAAGATTTAGTACTAGCATCATGATAGAACTCTTAAACATGTTATGGAGAAAATTGTACTTACATCATCTACTTGCTGTTCTAGCTTAGTCTTGGCTTTTGTCAAAGAGCTGACTTTATCCTCTTCAGCTTGAAGGTCATCAAGTGTTTGTTGGTGAGCTTCTTGGAGGGCTTTTTTCTCTTTGCTGATTTTGGTGATGTTCTCATCAAGTGCTGCCATTTCTTCTGTAAGATTTTTAACCTGAATGTAAAGGAGATAAAAACTGTAACACTTTTCTTAAGCAGCGCATAAACAATTTAGTTTGAAGAGTTCCTTCCATACCTTGTTTTCTGTGGCATGCTTCTCCTTTTCTACTTTAGCCAGAGTAAGCTCCAGGTCATCAATGTCCTTCTTTAACTCGGAGCATTCATCTTCCAGTTTTCTCTTCTTTGCAGTTAGCTCTGCATTGCTTTCCTCCTCATCTTCTAGTCTTTCGGTTATCTCCTTTATTTTAGACTCCAGTTGGATTTTTACTTTGATGAGGCCTTCACATCTTTCCTCAGCATCAGCCAAGGTTTCACTCTCCTGTTAACATATGAACAAATATTATTAAGCTAGATTAATAGATAGGGTGAAATATTTTTGAAGATATTATTCGAATTTTTATCTTCTTACCGACTGAACTTGAAGTACTAAGTCATTTTTTTCCTGGAGCAGTGCAACCATTTTCTCCTCTAGTTCCTTCTTCTTTGCTTCTGCCTTGGCCAGGGCTTCCTTGGTCTTCTCGAATTCTTCTTTCATGTTTTGCATTTCTTTCTCAGTCTCAGCACTCTTCAGGAGAGGTTTAATCTTGAAGTACAGCTTCATCCATGGCCAGTGTTTGACGTTCATGAATGACCTTACATTGTACTGGATGATAAACAGGGCCTCCCTATTTGTGAAAAGCATGCATATTATTAACAGTATATCTACAAACCAATTCTACTTTCATCTCTTATTTCACAGATTATCGTGAAAACAATACCTTCGTTCCATCATTTTCTTGAATTCCACTCTCATCAAGAAACCTCTGCAAAGAGCTTGTGTGCGAGTGATAAGCTGGGCCAACTTTTCATCTCTCATTTCTTCTAGGGTACCCAAAAGACCAGCTTTGAAGAACACCTTTAAAGATATATGTCGGAGGGACAATTTTAAAGGATTTATTTAAACAACAGAAAGTGCACAGGAGAGAAATGAGTTGATTTTATTCTTTAAATCTAGCATATTTTTACAATATACAATATACTGTATTTCCAAGTAAGTTTGAAGTACCCAAATCCTTACCCTTCCCTATTTTACATATATTATGTTTCTGTACCTTGGTGTGGCCAAATTTGTACTGAGTGTGATCAACATCGATTGAGCCCAGGAGTTTCTCACAGGCTTTTTTGCTGTCGATGAACTGCCCCTCTGGAATTGCGCTGGCATTCAGTACTTTATAACTTTTGTAAAGAACAAAAAAGAACACGACAATATAAACTTCATCAGTACATTAAAAACACTGAAATATATTCTGGGCAAAAAAAAAGCAACAAAAATGGAAGAGTTACATCTTTAGTTTTTTCAAATAAATCAATAAAAAACAAAAATAATTGTAACATAATGTATTCATGGCAATAAAAGAAAAAATATTCACCGTTGTTTGAAATCACCATAAAGGATTCTGCTTGGGAATCCCTTTCTGCAGATTCTAATACCCTCCAGCACACCGTTACATCTCAACTGGTGGATGATCAAATGGTTGTCCATGATACCTAGAGACAGTTTTTGTATGGTCAGGAAATGCACCACTATGTCGAATTGTGCATAATTTTCATTGTAAATAATGAGTGACCTTTGATGGAAATCTTACCAGGAGTTTTGGTCTCATTTGGGATCAGACAACGTACAAAGTGAGGGTGGGTGCTTCTCAAGTTGGTCATCAGTTTGTTCAAGTTTTCCTATAACAATTAAATTTACAAGTAAAATATAACATATAATGTATACCTAGTCATGAAGAAAAACATTAGTATGTAGAGAGCTTTTACTATCCCAGTCATAGTCCCTTCCACATAAAACACATATAGCAATCTAAAAACATATTTCATAACAATCCATTCATATAAGCAGTAAAACACTGTGATCAAATTCTACTGACCCTGAAGAGAGCAGACACAGTCTGGAAAGAGGATCCCTTCTTTTTCTTTCCACCCTTGCCAGCAGCATCTGCATAAAAGCAAAAACAAAGTCAACAAAATTAGTTCTTGTAATAATCAATATAAATATGTTTCATTTATACAGTGTCACATCTATAATTACCATCAGTTGCAGCATAGCTGGAGTAGAGGAAGGACAGCAGTTTAACTGAAGACTTCTGGTAAAGCTGGACAACAGACTCATTCAGTGGGTCCTTATTCTTGTCAAGCCAGCCAGAGATGTTGTAATCCACAGTACCAGCATAATGAACCAAGGAGAAGTGAGCTTCAGCCTTTCCTTTGCCAGGCTTGGGTTTTTCAAAGTTCTTGCACTTGCCCAAATGTTGCTCATAAAGCTTGTTCTTGAAGGAAGTGTCAGTAGCCTTGGGGAACATGCACTCCTCTTCAAGGATTGAGAAGATGCCCATTGGCTGAAAACAATTTTCAAACATTTAAGTTCCAAAATAACTGTTGTTTTGTTTGTTTTTTCTTTTTACAAAGATTAGTGACTCACCTTCTCAATAAGCTCAATGCAGGCAGCCAGATCCATACCAAAGTCAATGAACTCCCAATCAATTCCTTCCTTCTTGTATTCCTCCTGTTCCAGGACGAACATGTGGTGGTTGAAGAACTGCTGCAGTTTTTCATTGGTGAAGTTGATGCAGAGCTGCTCCAAGCTGTTGAACTGAAGAGTGAAAAGGGCTTAATAATATTGTCTTGAAATAACTATTATAATAAATAAATATTAAATGAAAGTAAAATTACATCAAAGATTTCAAAGCCTGCAATATCCAGAACACCGATGAAGTACTGTCTTGGTTGTTTAGTATCCAGCTGCTGGTTAATACGGGTGACCATCCACAAGAACAGCTTCTCAAATACAGACTTGCAGAGGGCACCAACAGAATTATTGACCTGAAAGGGAGAAACAAGTTACCAGATACTGAAATGCAGAATGACTGTAGGGTATTCATGGAGAAGTTAAGAAAGATTACCTGTGGCACAGTTTGTCCCTTGGTGACAAATTCATTGCCGACCTTTACCCTTGGGTAGCACAAAGCTTTGAGTAAATCAGCTGAGTTCAAACCCATCAAATAAGCAATTTTGTCAGCAACTACAAATGTAAGATACAATTATTGTTTTAGAGAAGATAGATCCTCAAGCAACAAATTATTAACACATTAAAGTTATCAACAAACCCTCAGTGCCATCAGGCTCAGCCTGCTCTTCTCTTTGCTTCTGCTTGAATTTCATGTTGCCGTGGTGCATGACAGCACCAGTCATTTTGTAGATGCCAACCTTTTCATCTGGACTGAATCCCAAGATGTCAATGGCACTCTGCAAAGAACACAAGATGTTAATTTGAGTTTACTGATTGGAACAAGGCACCAATGTCAGTACTAATGAATGATTTCCTGTTCTTACATCAGTGGCCATCAACTCATCTTCATCATTGATACTCTTCACAACAATCTCACCCTGGCTGATGGATGGGTAGTCATAAGGGTTGGTGGTGACCAGAAGCATTTCTGTATAACAAAATAAAACCCAGTCATATAAACATGGCCCATAAAATGTAAGATTTGATGGTACAAGAATGTACGTTGTGTAAAGGGTAACATTCTACATTAATGAAAAGAACTTACCAACAATCTCTGGTTTCTTGTTGGTCAGAATCTGGTAGAAGATATGATAGCTTCTTTCAGCTGAAAGCTGGAATGTAACTCTGGACTTCTCCAGCAGATCTGCAGAGAGAATTATTAACATGAGCAACTAATATGTTCTAAAATATGGAAGTATAAGATACAAGCTGTAAAGTCAATTTTGTCTTACATGTTTCAATATCAGCTGAAGACAGTTTTCCTGTAGTCCCAAAGTGAATTCTGATGAATTTACCCTAAAGGTTACAAATAGAAATATTGACTGTAACAATAACATGAAGATTTAAAAAATAAATAAATAAAATTAAACAGATTGTATTACTCAACTTACAAAACGGGAGGAGTTGTCATTTCTCACAGTTTTGGCGTTACCAAAGGCTTCCAGTAGAGGGTTGGCCTGGATGATTTGATCTTCCAGAGTGCCCTAGGGGTACATTTAAAATGTTGGTTCAGACTACTGTGATTTTAAAAACATATATTTTTTTTTTATTCTGTGGAAACATAAAGCCCTTGATTTTTATTTTACTGGCCATTTAAATAAAATAAATGAAGAGGTGACCAGGTGATGTTCTATCAGTATGAACACTGCTTTATTACCTGCAAGCTGTTGCTGAGTTCCTTCTTCTTTCCGCTGTCACCAAGAGCTGCAATTGTTGCAAAGTACTGGATGACACGCTTGGTGTTCACAGTCTTTCCTGCTCCGGATTCTCCACTGGAGGTAAAATAGAAATTGTTTGGAAAACGATCTTAATATATTTTATTAGCCTGAACATGTTATAAATGATTTCTGGAAAAAAAAACCAACTCTTTACTTACGTAATCAGGACAGACTGATTTTCACGATCTGCAAGTAGAAGAGTAATTATGAACAAAGCGTTATTTAATTTAGTTCTTTTGTCAATAGGAGATAAGCAAACTGTCATTTTTACAAATGTTTCTCAACTGCAACTTTCAGGATTTTTCAATATATCGAGCTGGAGGTTTCAGTTTAATATTATCTTTTGGGGGCAGGGTTACTTTCTCTTGCTTCTAGAGAAACAATGAAAGAGTAGAATCAGCTGTTACCTGTAAGCATGGCCTGATAAGCATTATCAGACAAGGAGAAGATGTGAGGTGGAGCTTCCATACGCTTCTTTCCTCTGTAGCCGGCAACAACCTCTGGGTTGTACACTGGCAACCACTTGTAGGGGTTTACAGTGGCGCAGAATAATCCAGAGTAGGTCTAAAATAATAAATGAAGGGTTACTCTTACACAACTATCTTTGTTTCAATCAAGTAGATGGAGAGATGTGTTTCTGAAGACTACATCAGAATTGTCAATACTCCAGTCTTTATTTTATAGGGTGCACCTGCATAGGGTTCCAACCCAGAATACCATAGTGAGATTTAGGCCAAGTCCTAAATGTTGATAACAAAAACTAATATTGGTTTATAGGAAAATTCTAGATGGCTTTGCAAACTGTGTATTTCAATTTTCCAACAGTTAAAGATGTTCAGTCTTCATGACTTACGTAGATCATCCATGCTGCGTAACGTTCTTTGAGGTTGTACAACACAGAGGCTTCATTAAGGTGAGTCATCATGGCCATGTCTTCAATTTTATCGAACTTGGGGGGGTTTTGGGGGTAAATCTGACTGTCTTTGACTGTTACAGTCTGGAACGGAAGGAATGAAAAACAAAACAAAATGAGTGAAACGTATACAAAAAAACAGCAGAGTTTTCTGAACAGCAAAGTTGTGTTCTGATATGCTGAAGAATGAAGTTTTATATTTACCCTTCCATCGTCAGTTTTCACGGTGACTTTGCCATCTTCACGAGCTGTAACCATGCCTTTCACATAGAGTTCCTTTGCATCGTCTACAAACACTGTGTTTTTGGCATCGAACGGTTTGCTCTGTGCTTCCAATCTCTCTTTTTCACTTTTCCGGAGAAACTGTGCAGCCTCTCCGAAGATGGACATCTCCCCGTCCCCTGACATGGCTGTTGGTTCCTGGAAGATTAACACATTTACATTGCAGATATTCAGAGACTGATGAAAGAAAAGAATCTTGTGTGTTTTAATAAATCGACCCTAAAGGAAAGAAAGGCCAGTGGCTGGAGAATTTACAACTGAGAAGATGCTCCAATACTTAGGGGCTAATTCACCATTGTGCGAAGTGAGCTGCAAAGCTTTTGGCTCACTTCGCAAATGGTGTTATGCGCCCGCTGATGTCCTGCACGCGGACATCAGCGAGCGCATTAAAGGAATTTCAGTCTCGGCGAGAACACTCGAGTCTCCTCGCCGAGACTGAAATTCCTTTAATGCGCTCACTGATGTCCGCATGCAGGACATCAGCGGGCGCATAACACCATGTGCGAAGTGAGCCGAAGGCTTCGCAGCTCACTATGCACAATGGTGAATTATTAAGGTCAGTTATTAAACTACTGAGTTGCAGGGAGATGTAGAAGATGGAGATAGATGTATTTATCTGTATCTAACTACTGAACTATCTACATGTTTCTATGTTTCTCTTTCTATTTATATATATATAAGTTAAGATAGAGTGGTTGTGTTGGTCCACAGATGCAAAAAATAAGTATATGCAATACTTGGTGATACCTTTATTATTGGACTAATAAACTGACTGTTAGTCCAATAAAAAGGTATCACTAAGTATTGCAATATTAATTTATATACAGTATATATATATATATATATATATATATATATATATATGGAATGCAAATTGTCTGACTGTTGTGATATCATACATTATTGGATAGTTGGATAATATACCTGTCTGTTCAAAGTCACAGAACTGCTGTAAATAAATCCTTCCTTTTGGGCACCCTGAATCAATATATTCCATTTCCTGACCCTATCCTGTACTTTTATTATAGAAAAAAAAATGATATCACAAGTTACATTTGTTTTACAAATCAATAGATCTGTAGAAATAAGTTAATAGTTTAGCCTCTCAGCCAGTGAGAAATAATCCACTGGAAATATCCAGTTAAAATATTTGTTTTTTTGTGTCTTTTGCTAAGCACTACTTGGCCTAGCGTATAGTTTATTTCATGTGTCTGTAATATACAGTATGTGTCTGTTTATATTTGGTGCTGTCCATACAGAAAGCAGATTGCTTACAATATACACATGTTGAAGAATCGTTTCTGTTCAAATGATGATGTCATACATATCTAATGTAAATAATATTTTGGGCTTTGGGTAGACTGTTAAAGTACTAGGCAGAGGCATTGCTGGATCTCATACCTAGAAATGGATGTTCTCTTTTTAATTCTTTCTAGAGACTGTCCGCCTTTACTTTAGCTTGTTAGACTATAGGGCGAAAGTTATTAAACTCGGAAAGACCGCTCTGGGTCATTGTTCTTGTGAAATTTATTTTGAGATCGAGTTTTTCAATCCCAATTTTTCAAAATTTTCCATGGAAAGGTAGCCACACTACTAGGGTAAAGTATGGGTACCTTTCCATCGAAAAAAATTTAAAAAAAAAATTGAGATCGAAAAACTCGATCTCGAGAAATCTCGCGAGAACAATGTGAAATTTCTCCCAGTTAAACTCCAGAGCGGTTTTTCCAAGTTTAATAAATTTCACTATAGTGTTAAATAAAGATGTGCCAGCACAGAGTTACTGTATGCACAATTCTTAAACAATGGCGAATACACACAGGTGCAGTATATTAAACAGTAAGTAAACGAATTAACACTTCACCTATACATGTTTTAAATAGATTTGTATGTGTAAAATTCAGAAGCGAAAACATATAAAATAGATGTGATTTATATACAGTATACATCAGCATAATTGAGATATACATTAATATATACTGTATATGCTATATATCTATATGTAGGATTGCATACATTATACTTATATATATGTATATACAGTATATCATATAGGCTAATGTATATAGTATATCTGCATATGATATATGTACAGTACTAACTTATATACAGGTGTTCTATATTGTTTAGAAATTTGTAAACATGTTCATAGAAATGGATTAGACTTATTAGAAAGTGTGGAGCAACATGTATATATTATATATTTGTACATATGTATGATATCTTTGTATATTTCATATAATTATGTATATAGTATATTTACACGTGAAATACATACAGTACTAACATCAATATGGTTTAGAAATTTGTAAACCTCCTGTCCATATATATGAATTTGACATGTATGTATACGACATGGGTCGCACTTATTAGTAAGTGTTGATCACATGTGTAAACACAGGTGTGGATGTAGTATATGTTGGCATCAGCGAGTTTGCAATAAATAAGTGGGTTTCATTGGGTTGTACCATTTAGACTATAAAGACTTCTTCACATTTCATTTTTATAGGAAAAATAGATACAATGACTAACCTTCTAATAAGGTCATTTCAGATGAAAGCGTAACACTTACCTTTCAGTTCAGACGTGGATGAAAATAAAAATGATTTCTTGTCCCCCTTTATGAAGAGAGAAAAAAAGAAAGAATGAGTCAAATTAGAATTCTGAAAAGATCTCCCAGAATCCTCCTGTCTGTTCACTAATCTTATAAAAAAAAAAAGGTATGGAGTTCAGCAAAAGTTTAAAAAAAAATGAAAGTCCTGCTCACTATAACCCAATAGTTTATATGTTAGAAAAAGAATACAAAAAAATTAGGGAAGAGAATAAAATATGTCCAGGAAATGTCTAATTGCTAAATGTTGGCATTGTCTTCCAACACTATAAACGTGGGATCTAGATCTAGTGTACTGAATAATGATGCCTTGCTAGACTTTCAGATCTAGTAGGTAGCAGTACTGACCGGGAGATGAGAGGTAACTGACTCATGGGACAGGGTCCGGCTTTTATAAAGCTCTTTCTAGTGTCTAATCAGCATTTTCCACCTAAGGAAGAAGTCTCTACATGACCATAATGGTGTTCATAGACCCAAAGTTGCCTGTTCATCACTGGTAAAAATAACCCACATAATTCAAGCTACAAACAGAAGATGTACAAAACAACTGTTGCTATCTGTAGCTATCTGTAGCCACAGGATAGGTTTTCACTCAGCTCTGGAATCTCAGAATCAAGCAAAATTCGTGTTGACATAGTAGGACTACTGTAGCACGTTAACACATGCTATCTGTGAGCGGAAAATTGTAGCAGTTTGTTAATGTCTCATTGAACTACATACTAGAGTAGTCCACATGATTTATTTTATTATTATTACTGAGTTTTTCATTAGATTTCATCTCTCATTGTCATATTTGTATTTACATTTCATTCCTGTTTTATTTGAATTATTTTCATTGGATTTGTTTTGAAGACGCAGAACATATTGATGCGATATTGACAGACGTTGGTATGTATCAAAACGAAATGATACATATTTTACATATGTAATAATGTAATGATGTCACGCTAGCGTCTAAAAAAGTCATTGGGCGAAGTCAATTGTGAAGAAGATTTTAAAATGGGTAAAATATGCTCTTTCTCTTTTATTATTCGGATTAAATTATTTAGTGTTAGGTTATGTTTTGGAACATTTAAGATGTATTAATTAGAGAATTTGGCATAAAAAGGGTTATCTGCGCTTCAGATATGGCAGTATTTTTGGGGGGAAGTTAAACAATAATAAAATTGAACTAGCAGCAAAAACGTAACACATGGATGTGTGTACATATAATTTTATTTATAAAGCGCCACAAATTTACACAGCGCTGCACAATTCAGTAATACAAATATAATACAGTCATGGGAAAAGTGCATTACACAATACAATTATAATATCGCAAGGATACTTCACTTCAAGGGGGTCATTCATTAAAGTGTGAACTGTTGCATAAATGCCCAAATTCACGTCCTTTTGAAACTTCTCCAACTCTGCTTATTCAACAAACTATGCAATGTGGCAAATTTGCAACCAATTCGGACGCTTACGACTGTTATGGACTTACAGAGCTCTTCACATCAATTTGCATGCGTGTGCGCAGGTAATTCGGATATTCAGCATGCGGGTGC
>WMED01027337.1:0-10646 GCA_019650415.1 Pipa parva | reverse complement strand
CCCCACTCAGGAAAGAAATATATATATATATACATATACATATATATTTACAAAAACATTTATTTCATTAGTAGATCCTAAATTAGTATTAGTTTTGAAGTGACAGGAGCACTTTAAAGTGTATTTCAATAAGTTCATAAAATGGACATTCAGTTTGCAAGTATGAGCTTTCTCTCATTAGAGTTTAAGCTATCTGTATCTGTGCCAGATGCAAGAGCTGTTGGTACTGTATAAACTGAGTATTAATAACAGTATGAACTCTCAGCAGTATGTTATTGTTTGAAATGGAATCTCTGACTTGTTATAGATTCTGAAAAGAATTAAATAAAACTATGTCTTTCTTGTTGAGTGAAATAAATCTGCTCCCTTGATAGATGCATTACTCCAAACATTCTTCTTACTGAACAAATACAATCATACAGTTTTCCATGGCAATTTGGCAGCTGTAGGGTTCTTAATTGGTAATGTTTAGGGGTGTGCGATATATTTTAAAAAAAAAAAAACGATATTGCGATTTTTTTTTTTTTACTTACCCAATATCAATAACTTGCCGATAATGCGTTGCTCCTCTTCCTCTGCAGCTTGATCCTGTCAGGGCTGTGTAACCGTGCGCACCTGTGGAGCTTCCTGGAGGTGGGGTAAAGCAGCCGGCTCAGCTACAAAGAAAAGGAGAGAGAGAGAGAGACTCACCCGTGCAGACGCACTAACAGCCGATAGCTCATTAAAACGAAGTGAATATTCATGCTCATGAATATTCACTTCGTTTTAATGAGCTAACGGCTGTTAGTGCGTCTGCGGGTGAGTCTCTCTCTCCTTTTCTTTGTAAGTGGGCTGAGCCGGCTGCTTTACCCCACCTCCCGTAAGCTCCACACGATTACCCGATATTGCAGTTTTGCAATATCGGCAAAACACTGTGTGCAATAGTATCGTGAACGATACATATCGCACACCCCTAGTAATGTTTTTCCATTGTTTTTGGCAGTGGAACAGTAAGCCGGCTCTTGTGTTCATATTCACTTTGAAACTGATCTGTTCTTTTCTTCATTATTTATCATTTTAAAATTTGCCTTAATGTTCTGCTTCACCTTTGTGGTCTTCAATTTTTGGTGTTACTGGTCCTTTAAAGCTTAAAGTTTATAGTCAGGTCCACAGTATGGTTTCAGATTGCTGCAGTTGTGCAAACGCAAAATAATGCAAGAACTGCCAGTTGCAGATGCCTTGGGAAGGTGTACCCGGGTAACTTGACAGTCACAGGCAGTATAAGAAACTTTACTAACTGAAATGCATTTGGATATTACCATGTGGCACTGATCATTGTAAGCCTATTAAATTGTAATTTGCACATGGCTAAATAATTTTGGTAATAGACACCTGGGTTAGGAACTTGTTTAACCGGTACAGTAACTTGTAATGGCTCTCTTCACTGTAACTTGACTACTCTAGTCAGCAGTAATATGGCTATAGTAGACACTAATATGGCTGCTTGACCTACTGAAAAGTAATTGGCATAAAAAGAACACTAAAGGCAATGGATGAAATTTGTGGTAGCATTGCTAATAGATTTAGGAGGTTATTCTCTAAATTCCAATTTGTCACGTAGAGGTGTGAATTCACCAGCTAAAGACAGTCACAATAGACCAGTGATGCCCAACCTTTTTTGGCCTGGGGGCTATATAAATTTGCGACACGAGTGTCACGAGCTGCTTCAAAGTCATGACAAATTTTAAAGTTGCAACTGCGACAATATTCTCATTATAAAGACACAACTCTGACATTAACAGTCTGTTGCGACTGTCTATAGCTGGCGAATTCACACTCATATGCAACAATTCAGACTTCGGAATTCTGGCTGTGGGCCGGATAGCACTGTGTCGCAGGCCGCAGGTTGGGCATCACTGCAATTGACTGTTACAGTAGCAGTCACGTCTTTATAATGAGAACATTGTTGCAGTTGCGACTTTACTGTGAATATATTGTAGCAGTCGCAACTTTACAAATTGTCACATTCGCGACTTTATAATGGGAGAATTGTCACAGTCGTGGATTTGCTAATTTAATCCGCTGTTTGAGAATTTGGCAGTTGAATTTGGACTTTAGAAAATAACCCCTTTATTGTGTACAGTGTATTACATGCTTCAGATATAAGGCTTATTGGCAAATGGTAGAAAGGGCCTAATGCTTACCGTATATACAGTGTATATAAGTCGAGAAATTTTAGTTAAATCATTTAAAATAGTACAGTCGACTTATACACGAGTCAGACAGTACAACAAAGACACGTGCACAGAGAGGAGAGGCTGCACCAGAGAGCAGCGATACAGAGGGAAGCTGTGACACGCCGAATAAGAACTGTAGGAGAGAGCTAAATGGCACCCAACAGAGAGAGTGACCAGTGTGATCCCAAGCACATAAATAACAGGTACTCCTCAGCAGTGATACAGAGGGCAGCCCAGACACACTGAATAGGAACTGGAGAGAGCTGAACATTAGATAAAACGGCACCCAACAAAGAGAGTGACCAGTATGATCCCAAGCATATAAATAACAGGTACTCCTCAGCAAGCCATAAAACTGTAACATAATAAACAAAACAGGCAAAGAAAGGGTAAAGGAGAACACACACTAAATTGTAGCTGACAGAAATAAATAAAATCTTATTGCTATCTTGTATTTTTTTCAAAAATTCTTTAATATGTTATGCTAACAAAAACCCCAAGTTTTACTCTCGACTTATCCATAGCAAATTTGATAATTATTGGCCCAAAAACTGTCCTCGACTTATACACGAGTATATTGTGTACAATAAATCTCGTAGCAATGATACCACATTTTCAGCTACTCCCCTTATTGTTATTTTTAAGTTGATTGCCTTGAGTGTCTGGATGGACGTATGGAAGAAATACAGGCTGTTTGGTTGTTCCCACTGGACCCTGGGGTTTACAGTGTGGTGGCATACAAAAAATAACTTTGATGTAGGAAACATTGTACCACAACTTGTTGGGCATATTTTGCAGTAACTTGTCTAATGGTTTTTACTGTGCAGTAACTTAGCTGATAGAAACACTGCCCATTAAAGTGACTGTTCGGAGCATTGCCCAGTAATGTAACTAATGGAACTTTTCCTTATAGATGGTCCAACTGGCATCTAGTATATTAAATTGGCTAATGGCCATCTTTTCCAGTAATTTAGCCAAAAGGCATCCTGCCCAGTAACTTGGGCAAATAGGTACAATGTGTCACAAATTGGTTGTTAGGCTCATTGATCAGTAATTTGGATACTGTGCTCACTTTACAATAACTTGGCTACTGGGAACACTGCCCTGTGATTTAGCCAAAGACTTTTATATATCCCGTCAACAACAATTCCACTGTTAACATATTTAGTTTTTATTAAAGGCCTGTGCTGTGGTCAGCACACAAAACATGAGATTCTTGTGTAACAAAGTAGCTTATCCCCTTTTAATTGATCCTAATTTGTTTATTTTTACATGTTTCATTACTGCCAACAGCATTTTTAAAAGCTGAATGACGCATGATTATTCACTTGTGTTTTATATTTTGTTTTTCTTCCAATATGGACGCACAGTAAAAATGTGAATTGTCATGATTTGCTTAATAAATATTCAATGTAAATGTCATGAAGTGTTGCAGGGTTAGATCATGTTTTCAGTCGATAATTATACCTGTGTGCCATACCTATAGTGATTCATTTAATTATAAAATAGATCCACAACAAGTTTAATCTCCATTATTTTCCCCCTAGGAAATTAGTGGTGACTGCATACATGCGATTCGTCTCTTGTGACATTTGGGCAAGAGTGTCACTAGTGAAAATCTTGCCAAAAATGCTGCTCATTTGATTGCTGCTGGCGACAAGCCACTCAAACACCTGCCAGTGACTACAGCCTTGAAACGGTGTTTGTGGTTGGCAGTTACTGGTTTGTAAAACTTCAAAGTTTTATAGTTTTATTTTCTGAAAATTCACTGTGTTTCTTAAAGGAGTTTACAAGCAAGGTTTATCTTCGCTGTACACTTTGGACTTACCTTTCTGAATTTTAGATAGTGTTGTTTGTTTTGGCCAATGTAAATACACAGTATAGTCATTTTCTTTGCAAGTAAAAGTTTGCTGTGCTTTTCCTGTTTTAGAAAATGAAACCTTATTCATAAATTTGTATACATCTTCCATTAAAGTCAATATATTCATCTATGCAGCAATAAAAATGATTTCATTAAGATTCTCGTTTTCCCATTTTTTTCTTTACATATTCCAGGTGATTCCAGCTGCCGGTTTGGTATCCATACTGAAAAAACGCAGTGAAAGCGACAGTGACAAGTCCACCCAAACACTTCAGAGACATGCAAAGAGAAAAGTGCGCTTCCAGGTGACAGAGGATGCTCTTGAACAAGGTATTTTGTCAGTCAGACGTGTAACTGAGAGATTCTTGTAGATCAGAGTGCCTTATAGCTAGGCAGCCATCTTTAGACAAAGTAAGCTTGCTTGGGCAACTGTTGATATTTGTTAAAAATAACAATTTGTGTTCTTTAAAAGTTAACTGATTTAAGTTTTATCTGCTTAAAGGAACAGTTTAGGCACCAAGAGTTATTTGCTGTCTGTTTGGCACTGTTAAATAAAAGTTAAATAAATGCTTTTTGTCATATAAATTATTTATTTATTTCCACCCTTCACAATTTAGCGCCAGTTGGTTACTGAAGCTGCTTCCCTCTCTCAGCCACTTCCTGTTCAGAGTTAAGGAATTGACTGACAGGCTGGATAATGCTAAATAACCAATCAGAACCTTTAATCTGTCATCCACCTTTTTTATGTTGTTTAACTCTGAAAGGTGTAGTTAACCCAGCAAAAGCAATTGTTAAAGAAAGGGCTGAAATATTCACTTTCTTTTTGTCCCCAGGTACAATTCACGTGCCTACACTTACATCACAGCACCATCATTACAGTGACTGTGTCCACCTAAGTTAAATTTACATCTGTGCATGGCTCATACTTTGAATGATCCTAAATTACTTAAGTAAAACAACATCAAAGCAATATAACCTTTGCGTCACGGTAAAATGTATTGCTAATGTAGAATTTTTGTTCTTTAGCATATAATATATGTTTATATTTCTGATGTCGGAATACTGTGCTCTATGGTTACAGAGCACTTTCTTCTTGTAATGATGCCAGCCCTCTCACATCTCACAAAATCTCATTCTTTAATGCAAGATACTTTAATATAAAAATAACAGAACTAAAGCAAGTGAAAGTAGAAGGGGGAAATAAAGCAGATGACTTTACATGTAATTTGAGGTGTAAATAAGTGAAAAAGAGAGCAGCAGTTTTTTTTTTTTAGCATATAATGTTCATGGTAACTTTGTCACTGACTATATTATTCAGGGTTGACCTTCTTTTTTGTGATTATTGCAGTGTGCCCTTGAAGTATTGATTTGATCAATATCCTAATTTATTATTTATTTACATTAATAATGATCTACCGCCAATATGCATGAATTATCAATAGACCATTTTGGTCTTGCCTATAGAAAGGAGCCACACTGTGAGTTTAATGTTTTACTATAACCATTTTCTCAACATTTTAAAGATTTTTCATTTGTTAGCTCTTCAAATGCAATACTAACCACAGAACTGGTCTTCCTCCATCAAGAATCCTAGGACATATGATAGGAAACAAATGCTACACGTTTAATAGGGATTTTGTATTATTATAATCTCTGTATAGTTAGACAAATTATACACTTTTAAATTTGCCAGAATTATTTTTATAGGAGCTTTCAAACAGCCATAATATATCCTTATTTTTTATCACCACCAGCAAGTATGACATTACAATGTAGAAGTCCATAGTTTAATACTTTTAGGGCCTCATTATCAAAAGGGTGAATTCACCTCACTACAATTCGAGTCGCATCATCAAAATAGATGCAAATTCACTTCTCCCTATTGATTAATCGGAGATTACACCTGCCGAACAGGCAGATAGTGGCGATTGATGTTAGATGCATAGTGTGGTGTAGTCAGGTGGATAGAAGTAGAGTGAGAAGTCATTCAAACTGAGGCAAATTCGAAACGTGAAAGGCAGTGATGTCATCCTCACCATATCCCACTAACTGTATTCTGTGAATATTTTATTTCTATGTCACCTTGTCTCTAGGTCAGTGATGGCAAACCTATGGCACGCACGCCATCGCCACCGCTGCCTTCAGTGCAAGATGCGGACCCGAGAGTTTTCAGGTCGGATCTGCGGCCTACACTGAAGGAGCGCTCGCTTGCTGGGGAGTGCTCCTTCCCTGATGCAGGCGCAATTACATCACTCACCGGAGCTTCGGCACTTAAGGGGAAAAGATTTGCTGTCACTGCCATAGGTCACGTTGTCATTTAGTCGCAGTCCCCATTGTCACTTTAGAAGAAATAGTTGTCTTACACCACACTAGAGCCCTGTCATCAACCCCACCCCCCAATTCAGTCTGAAGTGGCAAAGTCAAACAGGGGAGTTCAGAGCAGTACACCCAGTCATAATTTCACACCTTTGCACCGCTCCTCTGCTTAGATTGTAGTAGAAGTACCTGTGTGCACACACGCAAAGTAAAGCGAAGAGCTCAGTAAGTTTGTGAGCGTAGACGCCCGAATTGGTCGCATATTTGCCTCATCACAGAGTTTGCTCAGTAAGTAAACATGGGGAAGAAGAGAATAGATGCGAATTCATAGTTCAAGGTGACTATTCTGAGTTTTGACAATGAGGTCCTTAATTGGAACAGTAGTAAATGGTTTGGGCAGTATAACCTGAATGAGTCAAAATTAGTGCACACGGGTAAAGCATTGCTGGTTCCGCTAGTTTTAATTGCCTGGAATGAGCAGTGGAAAATACAATCCTATAATTATACAATATAAATTAACAGTGTTACTATAATGATTGCATATGCAAGTTTTTCCTTTTATAACCAGAAGTATGCAACGATATTCCCCTATTATGGTTATATAGGTTCAAGGTGAATTGTTAGAAATATAAGAGCGTCCTATTGTGAGAAATCACTGTAAATGGGGAAATGTTATTAAAATACAGGCTTTGTCCTCATCAGGACCTCATTCTGTTTGACTGTATCAGCCAGTAAAACATACAGAAAAGTCAAGTTGCTTACAAACTCTTTTATGTTAATAAAAAGTCTGTAGTTGATCATCTAACTTTATTTTTTTTTTTTTTTTTACAGAAGAAATTGGTGGAGGTTCCTGTATTTTACTCGTATTACTCTGCATAGCTACTGTATTTCTTAGCATCGGAGGCACTGCATTATATTGTACATTTGGCGATGTGCACTCCTCTGTTTGTAAGGATTTTGCCACCAATGTGGACTTTTATTACACGCAGATGCTACATGGGATAGAGGAGTTGAAACACTGGTTGTATGCCACATAAATGGCTGAAAAAAAACTGTATGCCCGCATTGCTGGAACTGTGGCATCTTCTTATTACTATAACTTTAGGTTACATTATCCTTGAAGGTTAATGTCTAACCTCAGCAAACATTTCTGCTCTGTTACAAGATTTACAAACAAATTCTCTTATTTTAGGTTCTTTTACTTTGATTTTAAAAGACTGTGTTTTAAGTGGAAGAAGTATGTAATGCATCTGAGTGGCACTGAATCATGACACAGCCACCAAATTAAACCACTGACATCAACATGTGGCTTTTTACCGATGGAAAGAGACATATCTGGCTTTTATGCAATAAGTCTAGGTAGTTACTTTTCCTTGCATCATCCTGCTCTCACTGATTTCTTTGAGACTGTGCATGTTTTGTAACGTAAATGTCTGTTTGATAACCATTTGGCCTACTGAAGTTTATGCTATTTGAACATATTAGAGTTGTTTTTTTGGTTTGTACTTTTACATAGGTGCTTGGTGATCCCAGGTACAAGCAGTGTTGACTTAGACTACTATTCTACATGTTGTCTGCTGCTGCTGCTACTACAGTTACATAGTAGCTTTATCCTAATCTAGATACTCCCAGCCAGAGGATCCAGCTCCTTGAGCCACTTGTAGATGGCTGCAACTAATTCTCAATGTTTCTGATGGTGAAAAACTGTTTTTCAGTAGCTAGAACTATAGCCCATGTAGTTTGTCCCAAAGGAGACAAGGAAAGTTATTCTGAGCAACAGCAGTAGGATAACGAAACATTACTATTTGTGAGAGAGGGTTAAACTGCACAGCTGTGATCCCTGATGGAGGTACCATGGCCCCCTATCCTCCCTCACCTCTGCCACCCAAGACCAAAAGACTGAAGCTTACTAGTATCGGGGGGCGTAGAGGCAGGTGGTTCAGGGATGTAGATGGGTCTTGGTAGAGGGCTCGGGTCTAGTCACCACTGCAACTGCTTGGACATCTATAGTTACATCCCTGATAAGTGCATTAAAGCCTTCTGGTAAACCACTTTGTGCAGCAGACACACTGGAGAAAGTTCTCAAGCCAATGCTTCTTTGTAGTGCCTGAGATAACTGACATGTACCTTTATTTAACCACATAATAATATGAGTCACTGGACTTTTCCACTCTATTTGATGAACAAGGATAAATTGGGAACATTTGACATTTTAAACTGTCATCTCTTCAGATCCAGATGTTACTTCTTCTTTAACCACCCCATGCTAGTGTACAAAACTACAAATAGGGAAATTCAAGGTAGCTCAGTAGCCCAGTGTCATTCACAGAATAACTATGTCAATTTGTCCCTCACAGCAGACTGACATGATTTTTAACCTTTTTGACAAAGGTTCTAAAAACAAAACAAAAAAAAAAAAACTGTCACCAAATGCAGATGGCAGTAAAGCCTAGTACTCATCCTCCTGCTGTTGTGGTTAGTCTCTGAATGGTGAAGTGGTTATTAAGATAAGCAGCCATTGCCAGGCCTTCTCTAAATGCCCATCGAACATAAATCCAAATGCTCTGCAGCACAGACAGTAACTCAGGTACTTAGCAGTTTCCCCATAGACAATGTCCACTCAGAGATATTGCTTAATAGACTACAGTACCCTCAGAACATATTGCCCAAAGTGCAGTGCCCCAGATGTGTAGTGTCCCTGTACACATTAGCCCAAATACTATGCAGAGACACCCTACAAACATAAACATGTTTCAGATGCTCTGCAAAGATATATTCACAATACAGCTTTTCTCCACTAGAAGATAGTTGCTTACCTCAATTGTCACCCCCAAATACATTAAATTAATATTGTAGCTTTGAAACCACAAATAAAAAACTGTTGTCTATATGCTGCTATCTGATGGAATTCATCATTAAAATTGCCCACCTGATTTTGCTTGCGATGTGGTAATCTTTTAGTGTGATGTACTCATTATTGATGTACCATTAATCTGATTGAAAATGTGATTGTTCCTTTTTATAGTCTCCACTTGGCTCAGGCACCAGTGATGGTTACTCGGCAAAATCAGGATATTTTTATTAAAAGCTTAATAATAGGAGGGCTGTGTGACCACTGGAACCAGTAAAGTTTTTAAAATGTAATCAGGTTTGCTTAAGACACTTTAATGATAAGCTTGTCATGTTGGACTGCTATTACTGATCTAGATGTAGTACAATATTCTCTCAGTATTGGTCACTAGATTTAATGACATAGAATGAACTGGCATTCGTAGAATGACTGATAATAAGAATTATTTTAGCAAAAGCCCATTTAATACTTTTAGATAAATCTTCAAAAGGTTTCCATGTGCCGACTCTTTGAGGAAGATTGATGCGTACTAGTTGAGATGGTAAATGTTAAGAAGCAGGGAGTTGAGTCTGAGTGGTTTCAGCTATATTTTTACTGGCCATCATACCAATAAAATGATTTCTTTTACCCTTACACAAGGGTAAAATTGATTCCCAGAGTTCCAAGGGAAAGCAATGCACACTGGGATGTGGCAAGCAGTAGATATTCCAAAATTCACTCAGCGACAACTTTTAACATTTTCTGTTTTTAATCATTTTTTCTCTGAATTATTCAATCATTATTAGTTAAAACAAATTTAACAGAAAAGGGTGCTTTTCTCATTTAATAAAATCCAGTCACTCATTCTGCCATTCTTGTAATAAGGATAATGGTGATCTAATTATACTAGAAATGGGTGACTATTATAAATAAAAGGGTAGTATGCCTTGTGACCACCATGCCCCCCCCCCCCCCACTCCCCTTTTTTCAGACAGTGGTTTTAGATACAATGTTTTTTTATAGTAATAAACATATACAGATGAGACCAGAAGTTTACATACACTATATAAACACACATATGTCTGCGTTTCTCACTATCTGACATAAAATCAGAATAAACCTTACCCGCTTTAGGACAATTAGGATTACTAAAATTATTTATAATTGCCAAATGCCAGAATAATATGAGAGAGAATTTTTTGAGGCATTTTAATACTTTCTGTAAATCAAAAGTTTACATAACATTTCATTAGTATTTGGTAGCATTGCCCTTAAACTGTATGATTTGGGTCAAACATTTTGGACAAGCTTCTCACAATAGTTGGTAGGAATTTTGACCAATTCCCCCAGATAGAACTGGTGCAACTGAGCCATGTTTGTAGGTCGCTTTGCTCGCACCTGCCTTTTCAGCTTTGCCCATAAA
>WMED01027336.1:0-10646 GCA_019650415.1 Pipa parva | reverse complement strand
CCCCACTGTGCTGCCTGCCCCTACAACCCCCTCCTAATTCAGTGTCCTCTGAAGGGGAGGCGCTATCCTGGTGCTTCTCCCCTTTTCCATACCTACCTTATCTAAGGCCGGCTCCATCTGCTGTAATGATTACAGTAACCGTGCTCTTCACTTCCTCCCCCACCGCTGCTTCCTGATGATGTGTAGTTACATCATCAGTATGCACCGGGGGAAGGAGAGAGAAGAGCTGTAACTGTAATCGTTACAGCAGATGAAGCCGGGCCAGGAATGAGGTAGGTAGGGAAAAGGAAGGGGGCGATTGCGCCCCCTCCTGCAGCACCCTGCCTGGCCCTGACATCGGGGGCCGAGTAAATGGCCTCAGGGGGGCGGATCTGGCCCGCGGGCCGTAGTTTGGGGACCCCTGCCCCAGAGAGTAAATGCATTTACATTCATAGTGTAATCCCCATAAAAATGTCAAAATAAAATTATTTGTAATTGTAATCACAGTTCCTATATTGGATAAGCCCTGTCTCTATCTTGCCTCTTGATACTATTCAAATTGATAACATTTGCCTAACACTTCTTTCTAAAGAATGGCAGCATGGTTCTTTGTAAGAGACAGCCTTTTAATACATGCAGAAAATCATTTTGCTGTTGACTGTCCAAAAAAAATAAATAGTATTTGCCGGCATATAAGACGACTGGGCGTATAAGACAACCCATAACTTTTCCAGTTAAAATATAGAGTTTGGGATATACTCGCCGTATAAGACTACCCCTCTTCCAAGGCAAATCCTGCTTGGATTGGTCAGCTCTCCCTGCCTGCCCAGCCCTCCCTGTCTCCAAGATTATCAGAACACCATTACACTGTGCTGCCCCTACAAGTCCTACCCTATGAAGGAGGGGGGGCGCTATCTTAGTGCTCGCCCCCCTCCTTTTCTCTCTGCTTACCTAGCTCCTCTGTTGCCCAGCTGTCTGTGCTGAGAGTTATAGCGTTTCCTCTCCCCAGCAATGAATAAACTTCCTGTCGCTCACAGGAAGTTACATCAATGCTGGGGGAGGAATGCTGTAGCACTCAGCACAGACAGCCGGGCAACGGAGGAGCTAGGTAAGGAGAGAAAAAAATGATACCCGGTGTATAAGACGACCCACAACTTTTCAGATGATTTTCAGGGGTTAAAAAATAGTCTTATATGCCATCAAATACAGTAATATCACCAGACACCTTTGAAATGCTAGCCAGTATGTCTTTCACCTTGGGTTTACCATAACTCTCCCATTTTATTTATTTATTAATAAGTACAGCTTAGAAGAGAGTAGGGACAGAGGAAATTTGATAAAATATACTAAAAATACTCTGTGATGTGGTGAGTTTGTAACCAATTCGAACACTTATGACAATTGCGGATTTACAGAGCTCTTTGCATCAGTTCACATGCACAGGTAATTCACCAATTTATCAACAGTCTGAATCTGTCATGGTAGTGTATTCGACAAGGCGTACTGTGTTGAATTTGCCAATTAAATGTCATTAGATCAAAGTGGCGAATTAAGAGGCTGATGGCACGGCTCCTACTGTCCAACTGATTGCGCTGTGCTATGCAAGAGAAGGTGTCTGATGCCATTTGCTTGTTTGCTACGATAATCCTGTTTACGGATCAGAGCGCAGTGACCCAAAGTGATACAAATTCACTTCAATAGTCGAATTGTCACTTTGATGAATAAGCCCCATTAAAGTGAGGACATTTACAGTAAATATTTTCCATTTTTGCACAATCCTTTTTATGCCCATGTCCTGAAATTGCAAATCAGTGTCCTTATTATTTAGCTAAGACAGTGCAGTGTTACAGATCAGTAGCTGTTAACACATTGTATAGTTCAATTATATAGATCTCTATAATGCCATGTGAAATATTTGCAGACAGGTGGCTCTAAACCCAACTCTTATTTTATATTGCCAATTTATCTTAACATGTAGATATAAAATTCAATGTAAGATGAAGCTGCGAAACATTTTTACTTGATGAGTCAATTTAGAGCATTAGCATAGTTTGTGGCATAAAATAAGTTTATACATTTTATATAGCAATCTGGAATAAAATGTTATCTCTGTATAACTGCAGGTGACATTATGTATAAATTAAGAAAAGTTTTGCTGAGGGCTTTATTTTACATCACCATAAGCCATCTGCCATTAAGGTGTTGTGATCACAATCAGATCACCTTGCTGTTCCCAGTGCAGACCCAAATTAGATTTAGATATGAGCTTTGGAAGCCAAGCAGAGTAGCACAGTCAGGTAACTCTTTGGTATGATTCCATTTATTGGCTCTCAGCATGTATCTTTTAGAACTGATCAGTAAGGCAAGAACAAAGAAGGCCCAGTTCCAATGGGGAGTACACAAGGGTCCCTCCTTGCCACTGGATGTTAGTAGAAACATACAATGTTTGGTTAAACACACCAGCTTCATAGCATTTACAGTTATAGTTCTCCTTTAATGCCCATATTATCACTAGAACAGGATGTAAAATCTGTAAGACTCAAAAGTGAAGGTTAGAAACGTACATTGTCCAATGTTTAGACAAATCTGGAAGTAAGATTCTATGCTAAAAGTCGCTACAAGAAGTGCTGTACAGAAGTGGAAACAAGCCATTGCAAACAGCAGAAACCTAGATCTGGCAAACAAAATGAGGCAACAAAAAGCAAAAAGCCATGATTAGAAAACCATCTGTGCATTTGGATGGAGATGTTTGTAAATGAAAATAACAAGAAAGCTCTGTTGTCTTCTAGGAGCTAATGAACAGAAGAGACAGGGGAACCTTACAGCCTTTACAATTAGGGGCTTGTTCATGAAAGTTCAAACAGTCACATAAACTTTGGTCCAAATTCACATTTCTAGATCTTCTCATATTCAGCAAACTCTAAGATGTGACAAATTCACAACCAATATGGATGCTTGTCACACTTACGGACTTACAGAGCACTTCTCAGCACTTTGCCTACAAGTGCACAGTTCATTTGCCTATTCATTATTCATCAAGAATTGGCATTTGTCACACGAGCAAATTATAAAAGGTGTATTGTGTCACATTTGCCAGTTTTACTTCACCAGATTAAAGTGGCGATTTTGTGGGCTGATGGTAGGGCTGCATCTATGCCACACATTGCAAGAGATAGCTACTGACACAGACAATCATCTGTTTAGTGAATAAGGAGTAGAGAATTTATGAGTGCATGAGAATTCACTTCAGAAGTGGAAATTCTCACTCTGGTGAATTACCCCCTTAGTGCACCTGTCAGCTCAAAACTCAAATACTAATTTAGGTTGTACTAATTAAATAAATGTTTTTGCAAATATATATGTATTTAAAAAAATGTACCTTTATACAGCGTTTCTCTCTGTCATCTTCCCTGTGAGCCCAACTTATCTTTCTTAAGTGGGGCTCAGAGGAAGCGTCATATATATGATTGACATTACAGCGCTTCCTCCCGCAATATTCTCAAGCACGTTTCATGTAAGCACGCGCTTCCTTAACTGCCCTGACTCATGAGGAAGCTCAGTGCGTGAGCATTTAGTGCACATGCATGAGACTTGACAGAGGGAGAAAGGAACAGGAAATATTTGGGGGCATGGAAATAGATTTGGAGTGGCAGGTCCTAATCAAAATGGTGGCTTCCAGATCTGGAAATTGGGATTACTTGACAATAAGACCTACTTTATGACATTACATTATTTTTAATTGAATCTATTTTAATATTTAGCGAATCAATTAATTTAATTTACTTTGGCTGCACAATTACAAGATAACAGGTGCACTTTAATGCTCATCTTTTAATAATAAATGCTTACCATGCTTTAACTAGCTTTCTTGTTTTGGGGATAGGGGGGAGGTTACCATTATATAACACTAACAACTTGTGAGGGATGTATCTTGTGGCTATTAGAGCATTACATAGTTGGTTCTGCGATCTAATTGTCATTTCAGAATTGTGCATTTATTGTCAAATTCTGGAAATAAAGATTTCCATTATTACTATAACCTTTCCGGTATACTTTTACTAGTCAGTCATCCATACCTACTGAAGCATACTGAATTGATTTGAATTGCTTAATGACCATAGTATTGTTTGATTTCATAAAATATATTGATGTTATAATGTTTATTCTGCTCTGCAAGCATGTTCAGAAGGGGTTTTGTACTTTTATCTGTTTGCTAAATGCTAGGCAGCACTCTAGACAAAAAGTGAAGTGCTGTGATGGGACTTACTAACAACACAGAGTCCCTGAATGCAGCACTATAATATTACAGTCATTAGGTTTTTGAGTCAGAAGCATATAATGACATCAAATCTCATATCAACGAACTTTGGTTATCTAATGAAAGGATATTAACAGCAATTACCAACTTTGCATAATTATTTTTTTTTTTTTTTTAGATTTCTCATTAAATGCTTGTTACAGAAACCCTACTATTTTGAAACCTAGCTCAGTAATTTCAGGCTTCTGCAATCATTTGATGAGTAAGGACATTGTGCACTCTGAATTAAAAAAAATTATATAAATATATATATAAATATATATATTAGTTAAATAGAGAAAAAGTAATCTTATGATCAGCCTGTGCTTTGCTGCATCTAAATGTAAAAGTTATAAAATTTTAAGCCTTTCATGTATAGATAAAGACCAATTTTAAGGGACTGTAATGGAACTGCATTTTCATTGCTACTTAGATACTGAAAGTTCTAACAACTGCAGAAATGTGTCAAAGAGCATTTATATTTGGATTCCGACTTCACCTGTGTATATTTTTCTGTGGGACTTAGATCATCTTGCAGGCTTTAATCATGAACCAAAAAGGTTTCCTGAGAGCTCCAGAGGAACTTTTGATTTGACTGTGCAATTGGGTCTACTGAAGAGTATTTTTTAGATCAACCCTTTGTGCCTAGCAGGCAATTAATTCATATTATGATAAGCAAATCTACAAAACTGTCACATTAGCTTTTTACATGTCTAGCTGAAAACTTTGTTCAGTCTCAGAAAGACTTGTGTGCATTACTTATCTGTAACCCCTTTTTAAATATGAGCTTGAAATACTATATGTATTGTTCACAGTTAACAGGGTTACTGTTGGGTCACACCAGCTTGATTGTGTTAATTTGTTCAGTTAATGTATTTATCTTGGCAAATGCTTTTTCCTTTGCTCATATATATTTGTCTTGGGGTATTTTTAGTTTATACAGCTCTGATTAACTCTATTACCTTTGCATAGGCAGACACATTGAATAGTAGATAAAAACATATATGAAGGTTTATTACACAGCACTGGGATGGCATTCTGCAATAGAAACTAATGTCAGCAAAAAGCAACAGTTCACATAACATCATATACTGTAGTTTGCAAAAACAGTAACTCTCCATTAATTCTTCCCTACCCAGGAGCATATTAAACCTTAAGCTGTTGGATATTATTGTATTTTTAATTATAAATCTTTTCACAAAATGTTTAGCTGTGTACTGATATCCTCCAATGTGGTCATTAAACTTTAAACTATTAAGGGATATATATGGGCAAAATGTATTAAATTTGAAAAGGCTGTTTTCAACCAAAAAATTTGATTAAAAAAAAATTCAAAAATTATCAAAAATTCGCAATCGATATTTCCATCTCTTAAGCTGAACCATTCGTCAAATCCTGGGCTTTTATTGATTTGGAAGCTGCTGGAAATTTCATGGACATTTCAAATGTCAATTCCATGTTTCTAAGATTCTGTTCCTGGGTTATATTATTTCTTCTTCCAGGCTCGAGATGGATCTGGCCAAGATTTCGGCCATAGAGAAGTGGCCTTTACCAACATCTCTGAAAACTATCCAACGATTTATTGGCTTTGCCAATTATTACAGACAATTTATTAAATCACTCTCCATGGTGGCAGCTCCCATCATATTCTTAACCAAAAATGGTGCCCAACCTGTGTAGTGGGCTCCTGAAGCCTTGCGCTCCTTTGCGGTACTCAAGAAGGCATTCTCTTTGGCCCCTGTACTTCAACATCCAGATCCCACTAGGCCATTTAGGTTAGAAGTGGATGCATCTGATTCTGGGGTTGGTGCAATTTTATCCTAGGAATATCCATTGTCTACGAAACTTCACCCATGTGCTTATTTTTCTCAGCATTTTTTTCCTTCCGAGAGGAATTATGTTGTGGATAATCATGAACTCTTAGCCATTAAGCTTGCTCTAACAGAATGGCGACACCTTTTTAGAGGGCTGTATACATCCTTTTGTAATTTTGACTGACCACAAAAATTTGGAGTATCTTCAGTTGATTCAGAGAGTGAACTCATGGTAGGCCAGATGGGCACTTTTCTTTTCCCACTTCAACTTAATCATTATTTATACTCCAGGAAGCAAGAATAAGAAGGCATATGCAGTCTTTCATTGTCTACACTCTGGACAACCTTCTTAAACCCTGAGTCCTATAATCCCAGCTGTTAAAATTCATGTGGCAGTTACTCCTGTCTCCTTGTCTTTGTCTTTAGAGTCTTTGCAACAGTCTGCCCCCCAGAAACTCCTCCTGGTCTTCTTTTTGTGCCACCCGATCTTCGTAATGGGATTCTACTCTCCTTCCATGCTACCAGGCAGGCGGGACATCCTGGTGTGACCAAAACTCTGGATCTCTTGTCTTGTTCGTTGTGATGGCCAGAGATTTCTCAAGATGTCAAAGATTTTGTTGTTGCTTGCATTATTTATGCACAATTCAAGTCCCCCCGTACTTCTCCTAGTGGGCTTCTCCATCCTTTACCCATTCCTAGCCTTCCATGAAATCATATTGTGATAAATTTCATTATAGATGTTCCTCCATCAAAGGGTCATACATGTATTTGGGTAATTACAGATCGCTTCTGTAAGATGTCACATGTTTCCATTATGGAAACTTCCGTCTGCTAAGAATGTTTTGTGTCTCACATTTTTCGGCTCCACTGAGTCCCTTCTGACAATTTGTTTCTCGTTTCTGGTTTTGCTACAACCAAGCACTTCAGGTTGATTTACATTTTCTTCGGCCTACCATCCTCAGTCCAATGTTAGTTCTGAAAGGACTAATCAGGTATTGGAACAATTCCTTCACTGCTTCATTTCCAAGTCCCAAGATGACTGGATAGACCTTCTTCCATGGGTGAAATTTGCTCATAATAATGGCATGCATTCTTCTACCCACATGTCTCTGTTCTTCTGTGTTTATGGGTACAATCCTAAGGTGATTCCATTTCTTGCCCCTCCCTCCCCTGTTCCTGCATTGAACTTGGAGTTACGTACGTTCATGTCTATTTGGAGATCGGTCCAGCAAAACCTAGAGAAAGTGATGATCTCCTAGAAGAACTTTTCTAATCACAGAAGACACCCAGCCCCAACCTGTACAGTTGGGGATAAGGTATGGCTCTCCACGAAGAACATTTGTCTTCGGTTATGCTCTGGCAAGCTGGGTTCCAAATTTATTGGTCCTTTCCCTATTTTAAGGGTCATTAATCCTGTGATTGTGTCCTTACCTAGGAACCTGTGTATCCCTAATTCCTTTCTTGTGTCCCTCCTCAAGCCTATGTAATGAAACAGTTTTTCTCTAACATTGTTCCTCCTGATCCTATTGTGGTGGCTGTCCAAGAAGAATTGGAAGTCAAGAAAATCTTGGACTCATTTATTTCTCATGGGGAACTTCAGTACCTGGTTCATTGGAAGGGCTACAGACCTGAAGAAAATGCTTGGGTTAACTCCTCTGAAGTCCATGCTCCCAGATTGGTCCGAGCTTTTCATTCTCGTCATCCTAAAAGTACTAGGGGGCCTCCGGGGGATGCCCTTGGAGGGTACTGTGAAGAGTCGCATTTACCTGCTGTCTCCATGCATTTATGCACTGCTTATGTTAAGACACCACAGTCAGATGCGCCTGATGCGGCTAAGTTGCACACACGCACTCCGAATGCCAGCACATCACGGGGGTGTGCATCTGACAGGGTTAGATGCAGGCATGCGCCTGTCATTCAGCCTATATAAGGCTCACTCTCATTAGCCCCTGTGCCCATTTATAGTACTTGTCTGCTAAGTACTTGGGACTCTAGTAAATATCTGTTTTTGCTACTTGTCACTTGTATCCTGCCTGACCTTTGGACTCTGATTAAAGTACTCAGCCTGTTTCCTGTACATAGTTTCCAGTCCGCTAGTCTATTAGCTTGTTGCTATCTCTTCCCTGCTCAGTTCCTGGACATCCTCACTCCCCACTCCTTCCACCAGTGGACAGCTACCCTAGGGGACTCGACCAGGATACTCTCTGCAGCCAAGCCCACATCCCCTTGCAAGGGTCAATGGTGAAAACCAAGGGATTCCTTAGACTCTTCACCATAGGGATAGCTTGCATCTCAGTCTCTGTGGATACATACTGCTGAATCCTTCTCCACACAACCCCCTTCTGGTGAAACATTACAGATATCCATAGTCATCAAAACTTTAACCCTTTAATAGTGAGCAATCTGGAAACTTAGGAACAGAGTGCCATCTCTGATAATGAGGAAGCTGTTGATGTTCTGTTATGGAGTATATCTATTTCCGGGCTTGTGCTACTAAATTTGTGTGCTGTGCAGTTTTGGTAATCACACTTTAGCAGTTAATGAGTGACTTTGCTGGACAGGTCACAGTTTGCACTTGGATCATGGGAAGAGCAGGTCTATATTTCTTCTACTAGCTCTCAACATAGCTCTTTTTTCTAATGAAAGTTGTCTTTCCAACAGTTTTTCTGTCCCACCCTCTTTCTAGTAGGTTCTCTGTGTCCTCAGTCTCTGACTGGATAATTAGGCTGTCTTCCTGACATGCAGTCAAAAAACTAATAGGTGTTTCTGTTTCTTTGGGGAAAAATAGATTATGTACTGTATATTTTATCTTTCATATAACTGTTCTCTGGATAAGCAAGAAACATAAATTAAATACTGTTCCATTACTTATGCATGAATATAAATCTACAAATTAAATGCAGGAACATACAGGGGAATTCATTAACAAGGGCACACTTTATAGAGGTCTAGTAACCTATAGCAACCAATCAGAAGTTGTCTTTTGTTATTCTTGCTTCCTTATAACAGAGAATGCTCATTACTGTTGATTGCTATAGGTTATTAATTATACCTCTGTAAACAACTGCCCCTGATGATGAATTGTCCTGATTGTGTATTACATATCAGACCAAGATAAGCTACTGTAAGGGTATAAGAATGCTCAGTTTCTGCTCAGTAGAATGAATGGATTTAAGCTCTGCACTGTGACTTTGCATGTAGTGAAACATTTCGCTTTGTTTCTCCCATACATTATTAAAATTAGTCTTATCCGGGAGGCACTATTCTGAATAACTGCAGTTGGCTTTCCTTGTATTATCACATACAACACCAGCCATCCACCAGCTATTCTTCTTTAACCAGCAACCAAGAAACATATCATCTGACTACATCTTAGAATTTCTATAAGGTCTTAAAGCATTATGTCCATAGACATGGACTCCTCTCTGCAATCAGAGGCAGAATCAATCCAGAACTGATTCTGAGTATTAAACATCCTTTTTAACATGCTAAAGATGGAAGTGGCTTCCCAAGTAGTGCATCTGCCACCAATGTTTATCTGTGCCAACTTGAAGCATTTAACTGTATTGCAGAAATGGTAACTGGTCTGTCGCAGCTGTTCATTGGGTTCTGGCTCTGCCTCACACAGGATTTTAACTAAAGGTGTATTGGTTGCCTTATTAACAGATGGCTTTTTAACAGAAGCCATCAGGGTGCTGGTTTCATTAATTGGTATTTGTTCAGAATATTCTCCAGTGTGTCTGGAAGCTAATGTGAACTGCATGGTCTGAATGAATGGTGAGAAAAATTACAGGAAAAAAGATGTTGGGTAACTGTGTCTTTCCCCTAATGATGTGCACAGGACCAAGCAGCGCTGCTTCTCCAGAGGAGGATGGTTTAAACAATTATCTGTATAACTTCTGCTTAAGTAGTGAAAATTCATTAAATGCTCTATCAGGTCATTGAACTACTTAAGGGGCATGGATGCATTTAAGTTTTGTGTTCCAATTGGGCACCTATGGCATGCTCTCTATATTTATCCTTCTTTTGTTGTTTTAATATTTAATGATCTAATACTATGCTCTTTAACCCAACAACGTATTCTGTCACAGACCAAAATCAATTCTTTCAGACTGCCAGAAAAATGGAGTTATTTCATACTGATGACAAGGCTTATCAAAGGACAGAGGACAATATAAGTAGAAGAGAAAAAACTGAGTACTGTGATGAATTTTGGACATTTGGTTTATTTTGTTTAGGTTCTAAACTGTCAGGAAGTAGTAAATATCACTAGTTTCTGGTAGGAGACACTTCCCATTGGTTTCTGCTGCACTGCAAAGTGACCACTGGCTATTGTGTTAAAGAAAAAATTCACGATACTGAAGAAGCATCCTGAGGGGCAGCTCACTACCTAAACAGCTGATTCCTTCACAAAAGGTACGTTTTTTTTTTAATGTCAATTATATTTATTTATTTTTTTATGTTTAATACTTTTTTCGTTCCGATTGTCCTTAAAAGGATCTTGTTGATAAATGGCTTTTGCTTTACATAGTAGAGCTTTAACTTGCACTTACAGA
>WMED01027335.1:0-10646 GCA_019650415.1 Pipa parva | reverse complement strand
TGCAAAAAAAACAGGAAATGAGGAAGGGGGCAAACACTTTTTCACACCACTGTATATACATATAAACAAACACATAGATACACACATAAATACATACACATACACACAAACACACACACACATAAACACATATGCTCACAGACATTCACATACATACTTACACTCACATACACTCACAGTATTGTGCACAATTACAGGGTTATTATGCCTATTTTGGGGTAAATCACCATTACTTGTACCCCTTGGACATTTGGGTTGGTACTATACATGATGCCAGGGTAACTAAGCCTGTTTTGGGGTACATTCTGTGGGGGGATCATGTAAAGATTTGCAGAATTCTCCCAGAATGAAAGAAATGCTCAGCGATGCGCTCCTAGCTTATGGGGAACTGCAGGCGCTGACTGACACATTTCAGGCTCATTAAATCCTAGCAGCCAGGGGGTAAACACTCCCTGTTAGCAGGGCAGCCTGTATAGGGCACTAATTACATGCCAATTAGTAGTACCTCCAGCTCATGCCTACTGGCAGGGGTCATTTCAGTGAATGGGAATGTGATGCTCTGTCCTCCTGCCTGCGTCTCCAAGACATTTCTCTTTAACCCTACTTGTAATGAGGGAGATAAAGAGACTGTTCTGTACCTTCCAGAGTTCGTTACCTAGAGAAACAGAGGACAGAAACCAACTACGCACTGCATCCCCCCTAGGCTTTAACAAAGGTATAGGTGGTACTGCTGTGAGGGGGTACTATTTAATATGCTGTATTTCTCTGCAATTTCTGTGCAACTCAAAGGCCCTTAAACAAATTAGTGTTTATAATTTTGTAGAAATTATAGATCAGCAGCTCGAACACCATCATTGCCAGCCCCAATCAGGTTAAAATTCTGTCAAAATAAGGAGATTTTACCAGCACAGGAAGGGATTCTTTACTGTAAGGACAGTCATTGTTTCACTCCCAGCAGGGCAAGTGATTCTTTACTGTAAGGACAGTCAAGTCTAGCATAGGAAGAAATTCTTCATTGTAAGGACAGTCAAGTCTAGCATAGGAAGAAATTCTTTACTGTAAGGACAGTCATGGTTTCACTCCCAACAGAGCAAGTGATTCTTTACTGTAAGGATAGTCAAGGTTTCCCACTAGCACAGGAAGAAATTCTTTACTGTAAGGACAGTCACGGTTTCACTCCCAGCACAGGAAGAGATTCTTTACTGTAAGGACAGTCATGGTTTCACTCCCAGCACAGGAACAGATACTTTACTGTAAGGACAGTCACGGTTTCACTCCCAGCACAGGAAGAAATTCTTTACTGTAAGGACAGTCATGGTTTCACTTCCAGCACAGGAAGAGATTATTTACTGTAAGGACAGTCATGGTTTCACTCCCAGCGCAGGAAGATTCTTTACTGTAAGGACAGTCACGGTTTCACTCCCAGCACAGGAAGAGATTCTTTACTGTAAGGACAGTCACGGTTTCATTCCCAGCACAGGAAGAAATTCTTTACTGTAAGGACAGTCATGGTTTCCCCACCACCACAGGAAAGAATTCTTTACTGTAATGGTAGTCCTGTTTTCATGACTGAAAGCACAGGGTCTGCCAACATAAACCACTATTTTATGAGGCAGCAAATCAGTACATTTGGGCTGTAGTGCTATCTTATGGAACGTCTGGTGCTAGTATCTCATGGCGCCATATTGGATCCTCATTTATATGCTAATTAACCCTGACAAGTTCTCCACACAGTGTTTGTTTGGTCGGGAAATGTCACAAGGTACATTAAACAGTTACTATTCATAAGGCATATAAACAGTTACTATCCATAGGGCAAGTACTAACTGATGGTTGCCACTTACTGTAGGGAATGCTGGGAATTTCTATGGAATTGTAGAAATATTTGATTCAGGGACCCTTTATGTTCTCACTATTACTGAAACATATATTCAACTTGATTTCTGCATCATGACAGATATTTTTCTTCTGTTGCGGGTGATAGATCAACTCATTTGTTAAAGGCTAAACTGCCACTTGCAATTATTGGCCTTCAGTAAATGCATCCTCCCCACATATGATTTAGATAAATTGCATTTCATTAATTGCCAATAAACAAACTCCTGTTTGAATGAATTTCCTGCCAAATCTCCACGTTGCCATTTATAATTGCCATGAGGACACAAATGGAACCCAAGAGACTTGTCACATATAATATATAGCTTTTTACAAACTAATCATTTTCCATAATACAAGATTAAATGGCAGCCTTTATTAAAGCGGAAATTGCTTTTCACTTGGCTTGTATTTTACAATTTGGGGCTCACAGATTAGTTGGAAATTGATTAAGAGAGGTTTTTGTGGTACCCACAGCATACAGTAATGTTTAGTACTTAATGAGTAACCATGAGTTCTTGACTGTAATCTCATCTGTACCTCTCATTATTTCTTGACATAGCTGTGCTACTGTTAAACCTCATTTGTACTTCTCATGAATCACTGACTAACCATGCTACTGTTAAACCTCATCTGTACATCCTATCATTTCTTGACTAATCATGCTACAATTAAACCTCTTCTCTACATCTCATGATTTCTTGACTTAGCTATGCTACCATTTAATGTTGTCTGCACACCCCATGAGTTGTTGAGTCAATTTGTGAGCAGTGTAAAGAATGGACAACTAAATTATTAGTTTACATGAGAAACAGCTGGGTTGGTTAGACTACTAACAAATGAGTAATGAGCATGGCTAAACCCAGATATGAACTTCCCATGCACCCATTGGGTTTGTGGCTTTAGATATTCAGAACTTTTCTTCTTTCCTTGTTTGTTTTTTTACATTACTAAATTGAGATAATGAGCATTTCTGAAAGGATTTCAAAGGAAGCAGAAGCCAAAGTTATTTGTAATGAATTTCCATGTACTTCATCCTCTTCATACTGAAGACTTTGCCAAGAACTGTTGACCTCTTCATCAAGTAAAAATATGTTCGTCTCACTCACATCTTCATTCTTAAATGTCTGGATAAGAGAATTATTTCTACCAACCCCAGGAGGTAAGTTATTGCCTCATTCAAGGATTCAAACTGTACATTAGAGACCTTTAGGGGTAAAATATTAACAGGCTGGGAAACTCATAGCAGCCAATCAGATGTTTCATTTCATTTTCAAGCCTCACTAGACCAGAGAATAATAACTGCTGATTGGATGTTATGTTTACTACACTCCTAGACATGTAATGAGACAATTTCATTGTTAGTTGAGTAAAATAATCTAAGGTAGCATTCAGGGTGTAACTGTACTATTATGTACTGTGGGTTTCTACAGTAACAGATGGGATTTGTCATATCCAGTGAAGTCTAGAACGATGTTAAGGTCAGTAAGAAATACAATAGCTAGGGAGAACCTCATTTGCACCCTCTACTGGTTACATTACTATACTTCTCTGTTAGCATAACACAGGCCTCAACCTACATAACATAAAACATAACACAATGGCTCCTGGGAGTTCTTTATAAGTAAATGTGCCACTGGGGCATTTTCTCATGATTAATCATCCAGAACAGTCTCTTTGTCCCAACCCATAGTGAAACTAAAAGCAGTAACTACAGTTTTCCACTGGGAAGCACTACTGGCCTAGCCTCATACCAGCTCTCTCAGCAGTCAATGAGGACGTGTACAGTCTACCATCCCCCCATCCGATCCTGTCCTACTGGGGTCTTCTACCTAGCAGTGTGCTTATCACTACAAGGCATTGTCATTGTGTATCAGTGTCACCCTTGGCAATAAAGCTCCTATTGACTCAAAAGCAATTTTATTTTTCCTTTGGATGGAGAAATAATTGTAACCTTGGACATTAGCCTTATCCTAAAGGGAAATCTCTTTTGTGCTTGGAGACTTTAGGTTTATGTCACTATCTCCACCTCTCCTGCTAGATTAGCCCATAACCTTCCTGGTCTAACAGACAAGATCCCTTTTTGTTCCTGAAGGTCAAGACGCTTTCTTCTAATCTAAAGGGACAAACTGCAATTCTACAGCAGCATCAAAAGCAAATTAATTGTTCTCTGAGTCCAGAGTTGTTTTAAATGTATGACCCATGACACGGAGAAACAGATTCATATTCACACTAGTACAACATTACTGCTCAAGCACCAATACAATCTGCAACTTAATGCGCCAGCATTATTCCAACAAGCTATTTACTGACTCAGCGGTATTCCTTACTATATCAGTACTACTAATACCCAGATAGAGTACCCCATACCTAAGTATCTCACTTATCAGTCTCACCTATACCCAGATAAAGTACCAACACCTAAATATAATGCAATTCCACCCATACCTGGATAAAGTACCCGATACTTAAATATAATGCAATCCCAGATAAAATAAACTTAAACCCCTCACCTAGACTGTCCATCCTCATCTTAAAGTACACCTGTCACCTCAAAACAGTAATACTAATAGTAATACTAATCTAGGTTGTACTAATGAAATAAATGTTTTGTAAATATATATGTATTTTTAAAAATGTACCTTAACAGCATTTCTCTCTGTCAACTTCCTTGTCAGCCCGCCTTTTCTTTCCTGGGTTGGGTGATGATGATTGACATTATAGCTCCTCCAATCAGATCCCTGCTAGACTGTGATTTAATCAATCTGACTGGAGGAGCTATAATGTCAATCATTTAGCCCTGCCTACCCAACACTGGAAAGAAAAGGTAGGCTGACAGGAAAGATGACAGAGAGAAACGCTGTATAAAGGTACATGTTTTAAATACATCTAAATTTACAAAAACATTTATTTCATTAGTACAACCTAAATTAGTATTAAATTTGAGGTGACAGGTGCACTTTAAACCCTTCTCTCTTGCTGCCCCGTATCTCTGGAATTCTATACCCCTCTACCTCCGCCAAGAACAATCCATCAATATCTTCAAAACTAAATTGAAATCTTACCTCATGCAGCACTAGCACTGGTTTTCATGTCTATACTTTTTCTTTAAGCAACTATTTACTCAAAAATTTTATATTTTTTCTTTATTTTCTTATTTAAGTGGCACCTATAGGCTAATGAAATTACACTATGCTATTGTACTTCTTACCCTCCTATCTGTTTATGTAAGTCTTCCTCCAATTCAGATTGTAAGCTCTATGGGGCAGGGACCCCCATCCTCTTGTTTCAATCAAGGCCTGGCACTTAAGAGTGATGTATTTTCTTGATGATATGTTTGTAATTTACTTCACTTGTTCTTTGATTCACACTTCCCTTGTCTGAATTATAACTGTATTGTTGGATTGTACAGTGCTATGTAATCTAGTGGTGCTTTATAAATAAAAATATACATACATATATACCCAGATAAAGCCCCAATACCTAAATATAATGCAATCCCACTTACACCCAGATAAAGTACCCAATACCTAAATATAATTCAATCCCATTTATACCCAGATAGAGCCCATTATAACCCTTTTTATTTATATCCCTTATAATGGAATTCTGGAACCTCAACGATTCTCGGCACTGCTGTTGACCCAATGTTATTTAATGTGAAAATGCGAGTGAACCTTTAACAAATGGAGACTGAGTAGACTTCATACATTTTACTTAATATTATTTTCATTTCGCAGATCTCTCCAATGTCTGTAAAACCACTATAAAAGCCGAAAAATGGATAACAAGTGAATCAATATCCAGCGGCATGAGGATGAGAGAGAATGGCAGGCATGCCCCAAGCTGAGTTCATTAACAGAACCTTATTTGGTACCGGGGGTCCAGTGGGATTTCTTGCTGAATAAGAATGAATGTTAAGAATATACTGTGAGTATCAAGCCTCCTCATGGCTCAGCTACGAGATTCAGGTTTAGCTAAAGGTTCCAGTGAGAGAGATCTCTTTAACTAGGAGAGAAAGGGCAAGGTTGGGTCTCTCTAGTTCTAGTAATACTACAGGCTATCGGATCAGGCCTAGGCTAGAGGATAAAAAGGACAAGGTTCTGCTTGTAAAGCTGGATCTCTCCAGTTTTGGTAATCCCCCAGGATATTGGATAAGGCATAGGATTGGAAACAACTGGGTCTGGTTACTCCATTCGAGGTTCTGACAGGGTTTTCTAGATGTTGTACTGAGCACAGTCCAACTGGCCCATTCCAGCTTCCAACAGAACTGAACCAGGACCTTTCCTTTCCCAGCTGCTTCCTAACAGGAACCCCAGTGCGTGACATGTGACACATATACGCACACACATATGTACATTTGCACATACATGGATGTACACATGTTCTGCACATGCCAGTGGCTTCTGGAGCAAATCAGACAATTCTGCGTGTTAAACACATTTAACCCCTTGATTCCCTCAGCATTTAGCTGTCACTTGTTCATGTATTAGACGAACAAATCTGCTGCTCTAATGAGGTTCCTGTAGTGAGTGAATAAACGGCGGATTTGCCTTTATAGGACGTGCTTTCCCAGTAGGCATTGGATTCTCTGGCTTAGCTGAGGAAATTACAGCTTTCTCTGCTCTTAATGAATAGCCAAAAAACAGGCAATTACTTCCCCTTTATACACAAAGCTGCACAGGGTCTCCGATTGGTGCCTGTCTATCAGTCACTAGGGTCACAGACCCCCCCCCCCTCCCCCCATTCTGTCCTGTATATGTGTGAATTTGGAACAATTCGCTATTACACCAACTGTGTATTTAATATTTATACAACTTTGGGGGAAACAAAAAGGTTTTTCGACTAGTTAACACTAGGGAAAAAGCCTTTATTTATCAATTTCACCATTTTTGCCTATTTACAAAGCAAATCAACCTAATATAAAAAAAAACAAAACAGAAATTAACAGCAAGAAATGGTGAAATGTGATCAAAATAGTATTTATAAAAAAATGTGTCTCTTTTCGCTCTGAATGCAACAGCAGCATTTATCATCTGTCTGCAACACAATTTCCCTGTGAGTATGGCGAGATTATGGAGTTATTACAGGGGATTATGGCAATATTATGGGGGTTTACAGGAATTATGGCTGGATTATAGGGGATTATGGTGAGATTATGTCAGAATCCTGTTACAATTCTGCCAACAAAAGGCTTAGTAATTGTGGTGTTGGAGTACCATTGTAATGAATGGAAAAATAGCTCCTGGAATTTATTAGACTTTTCACCAGCAACAAAACCGGTGTCCATAATGTTAACGTTGCCCTTTCTTTTACTAACACAAAATATTGCCTGTGTGTACACATTAATAAAGAGAAAGATAGTTCTACTGATATTTTCTCCTTTAACCCAATCCAAGGTACCATGTCCAATATAATAATCTCTGTAACTGTATTCACCCAACTGATCCATGGTACCGTGTCCAATACAATAATCTCTGTAACTGTATCCACCCAACTGATCCATGGTACCGTATGCAATACACTGATCACTGTAACCGTATCCAGCCAACTGATCCATGGTACCATATCGAATACACTTATCCCTTTTACCACATCTACTCTACTGATTCCTGATACTGTATCCAATACAATAATCTCTGTAACTTTATCCACCCAACTGATCCATGGTACCCTATGCAATACACTGATCACTGTAACCGTATCCAGCCAACTGATCCATGGTACCATATCGAATACACTCATCCCTTTTACCGCATCCACCCAACTGATTCATGTTACTGTATCCAATACACTAATACCTGTAATCATATCCACCCAACTGATTCATGGTACTGTATCCAATACACTAATCCCTGTAATCATATCCACCCAACTGATCCATGGTACCGGGTCCAATACAATAATCTCTGTAACTGTATCCACCCAACTGATCCATGGTACCGTAAAGCAGATAAACTTCAACCAATTATACTGTAAGAACATTTAGCTGGGCAGATTAATTTGCAGCCAAATCAGAACATTTGAACTGTCAGTGACATAGTACAACCTGCAGCCAATCAGAACATTCCACATCAGGGATTAGGTGGTGTTAGCCATCCATAGATTATGGAAATACAATACAATATTCCAGATTATATTATAGAGACCCTCCCACACCGACTGGAGTGTTAATTCCTGGATTATATCATAAAGATCCTCCCACACTGGCTGCAGCGTTAATTCCTGTATTATATTGTAGAGACCCTACCACACCGAACAAAGCGTTAATTTTCAAGCTTTCTAGGTGAGAAGTTCCCAGCTACGGTTGTTACTTATTCATATACTAGTTCATATATGAGTTTAGTTCATTTACTAGTTTATATACTAGTTCAGTTCATATGCTAGCTCATATACTGGTTTATATTCTACTAATATATGCTGAAGGGATGTGATAACACTGGCCAGAGGCCGCATTCCAGCGGAATTATTACCATTTGCCAATGAGATGAGTTGAGTGAGAAACTCATTAGTCTTCTCACCATTAAATCAATTAAAGCTGATGTAACACTTTCTTTTTCACCCAATAACTGCTAATCTGCCAGGCGCTAATGAGTGTGAACGTGTCATGATAATAAGGTAGTGTCAGAGAAAGGGAGCGCAATGTAAGCCTTGCAGCTGTGGAGACCAGCCAGTGCCATTTGGGAGTGGCTAATTAGTACACTGGCTTCTGTCCAGTAAAAAAAATAGTTTAATGAAATATTTATTACTATTAATGAGAGCTGGTAAGGCCTGCCTACTGCGCAGTCCACTACACACATCATAGCGCACAATACACTGGTGCAGCTATACCGAGGATCTGGGTGTAAGTGGGTGAAAATATAAAATCTGTTAAAAGCGTTATCTGTTCATTTACTGTTACCTACAATTATTCAAATGAGTTCACAGTCACCAGGTACGCGATCTGTGCAGAAATGCGCACAATGGTGCCATTTATGGGCTCATTCCAGCACGGGACATTGAATAAATGCCATGTTTATGGTTTTATAACGAGGCTGAAGTCAGCACCACCTTTACTGTACCGAGTGGGGTGTAGACAGAATTAAAATATTTAGTCCCAGATCTTGAGTCCTGAAATCTCCGACCCGTAAACTCAATTAAGCCGCTGTCTCTCTTTAAGGTGCAAATACGGAAGGTTTTAGTTCAGTCATGTGTAGAAGTCTGTGCACCCCAGGCACATGATATAATTGCGATCAGATAAAGAGTCGCAAAAGTTTCCCAAAGAAAAAGATTAATTCACCGTTACATATTTACTGCCAGCTGTGCACTCGCGTGGGGAGTTTATTAAAGGGATATTATCATTCCTAAATCTTCCATTATAATACTACATGTTCTATTGTAAACATAGCCCATATTGCAGTCGTACAGAGAGACCGGACTGCTGCTCTGGTAAAGATGCAGGAGTCATCCCTTATCCAGGCACATATAGTACCATAATAATTAAATTGACAGTGGATGGTAAATAATATATTAATCCACAGAGGGCTCTCTGATATTTACCCCTAGCTGCACTCAAGAAAGTTAAAGGGGAACCACTTTCAAGTACTATTTTTGATAAGTGATAGTACTGTGCATTTGATCAGATTCTACGCTGCCAGAACCCACTACAGTACGTTCTATGGGAGGAAATGACCCTTTCTCTGTCCTTATAAACTAGCCACAAAATCCTCCCTGTCTGGTCGATATAAACGATATTGTACAAACATTTTCAATCATTGGAAATTAATTGATTTAGTAAATTATTTATAAGTGATAATAATCTGTCGGTGGAAGTTTTTACTGCATGTGAGACACTGTGATTGGGTGTGATATTACACCTCGCAGGATACTATATTGGATATTATATTGTCTCATTAAAGCTCCATGCGAGTTACCCGCTGTGGGTCCCTCAGGCTGGGTACATTTACAGTGGGTATGGAAAGTGTTCAGACCCCTTTAAATCTTTCACTCTTTGTTTCATTGCAGCCACTTGGTAAGATCAAAAAAGTTCATTTTTTAATGCTCATTAATATACATTCTGCACCCCATCTTCAAAGAAAAAAAAACAGAAATGTAGATATTTTTGCAAATTTATTAAACAAGAAAAACTGAAATATCACATGGTCATAAGTATTCAGACCCTTGTAAGGGAGTCACTGGACAGTGGTATACTGTTAATAAAAGAGAAATGTATTTGGTTGTTTGTGTGTTGGACTGTTAATAGAATTATAGATTAAAATATGTTATTCCAGTACAGTTCCCCTTTTAGCACTAGTTTAGCAGGCTTTACAGAGGTACATGGTAACCTGACAAGTGAACTTTAGATGTGATACAATGTTGCAAATACAGTTCCTGAGGGGGAGGGAATGTACCGAGAGCTACACAAGCTGTGGTTTTAGAGAGTTAGTGAGTCACTCTCTCCTATGGGAAGCTACGGAGAAAGAAGCTGCAAAAATGTAATGCTGTAGAGCAGGGGTCCCCAAACTTTTTACACAGGGGGCCAGTTCACGGTCCCTCAGACCAATGGAGGGCCGGACTTTAAAAAACCTATGAAAATCCCTATGCACACTGCACATATCTTATTTTAAAGGACACATAAAGTCAAAAAATAAAAAAAAAGTGTTAAAATACTTACCTTATACTGAGCCAATTGATTAGAGTCACAGCATTAGCTGTTCTATAATTAACCTGCACCCAATGCTTGCCCCGACGCCTCCTGCACAGCGCGCTGGCTGACATAGAAGCCAGCGTGC
>WMED01027334.1:0-10646 GCA_019650415.1 Pipa parva | reverse complement strand
CACGCGCGAAACGCGTAGGTTCAGTGCGTGATTTTAATTACCCATGTGGTAACATTAAAGGCAACTAAATTTTTTACTTTGGAGTGCCGGAAATTCCTTTTCTTTATACAAGTCCATCGTTCCAGAGCACCCTCTTGACTGTCAGGCGACCCAGGTTGGAGATAGAAGCAGTGGACACTGAGGCAGGTTTTGCTTCTTATTATATATACGTAATACATAAGGCTAGTAGGCATTGATTCCTTTATGGAAGTATGTTGTAGCAAGATGTCCTCTTGCAGCCTTAGCACCTCTTCCTACATATTACATAATTCACATTCATTTAAGATTTCAACCATCGCCTGAAGAAGCAATTCTTGGACTCAGCCCAGACTAGTGAAAAAAAGACAATTTTACATTTAACTCTCTTTCTGCATTGAGAAAAATAAAGCTTTTCAATTAGATGGAATCATGAAAAACAGTGGCAGCTTGAGAGATATGTAAACATGTCATACCGCCGTTTAAATGAAATTGACATTATCAGCGCAAAAAGCTATAAGGAGTCCCTATTTTAATTAGTAAGTAGTGGAATTCCATTAGCTGCTGTGGTTAGCTGTTACTGTAATGCTTCTATTCTTTCCCTATTCTGCCTTCCTGAGAATGCCGGTTCATTTATAATTATTGTGCAATATTCTTATCCAATTAGTGTTATTCAGCCTGTTATCAGAGCATCTCCTTTCTGAAAACCTTAATATTTACAAATATCCATTATTTAAAATGAACAGTATTATCCTTTGTTACATTTTACAAGAAAATGAAACATCACGGGAGCCACAAATGAGGCTTGGTAGTACCCCTAGCCAAAGCCAGTAAGATGGCTGGATTTGATGCCTGTGATTTCATTATATACATGCAAACAGAGTGTCCATATAGATATAGACACTAGCACCCAAGGTGAAATAACCCATTTCTGCTGTGTTATAATCTCTTTTCCTCCATGTAAATTAGCTGGACTTTCTTATCTTTGCCTAAGAAAATGATGAATTGCTAAGGAAATAGCACTGAAATGCGTTATTTGGATACATTTTAGAAAAGAAATGAGTCTGATTTACAAGTTTTGGCAATCGTTTCTTCCTGAGCGTCGTTACTTTTCTGGTAGCTGCTTTGTCAGTTTACAGTAAAATGCACAGAACTACTGCACTTCGGTCTAAGTTAGTGCTATGGAGGCTATGAAGCATTCACATGCATTCACCTGTGGTGTGTACTGACCACACTGACCACCACTGGAGGGAATTATTGCTTTTCTGTGGCGCACCATTTTATTAGCCATCACTATATATATATATATATGTGTGTGTGTGTGTTTGGTTCTTATTAGAATGTTTATCACATACTGTATATACAGTATATACCGTAGTATAAATGTGTGTGTGGATTCATATTTTAGCAGGGCAGTAAACAGCTTGGTTCTTGTTAATAGAAATCTGGAGCCTATGAAGCCTTCACATACAATCGGCTTTATCCATTTCATCCGTTTGACAAGAATGGAAACTGAGTAAAGGTTCATGGATATAATGGTTGTACAGCTTCTGAAACTGTATGCACGTTTCCTTGCTGTGCCTTTACATTTCTTCCTAACTGTTTCTCTTCTGCTATATTGCTCATACCTCAGCTCATGCGAAAAAAGTCATGTTGCCTCTGGTTCTGTATGAAAATCCATAAATTGTTCATCAACTGACCGGCTGGATTTAAATTTGGTAACATGCTTCAAATTGCCTGACAGTCTAGGAATGGCCATGTGATACAGAGCTTGTAAGTAGATGCTAGGATGATAATATCCACCCATAATGCAGTGCAATGTAGAAGCAGCCCTGAGACATGTTTTTCCATGGTCCAATAGCAGCTGCCTTTCCAGCCTATATTGTATGTTCATTTATGGTTGTCCACTATTTCGATTGTATTGTCTACTGCAAGGCCCTTTATCCTTCACCCCTCCAGTTTCCAGAAACTTCACACTTGCTGGAAGCAACATACATTTCCATTCCATCTAACCTTGTTAATGTTGGGACTATATTCTGGTTCTGGGAAAGGGAATTCTAGCCTGCATGACTAGAAGGAGTGATGATTCCCTTTATCACTCCTGTTTATATAACCCTGTTGGCAGTAGAATTGCCTCACAGCTCCACTCTATTGTTTGTTACAGGTTCGCCCGCCTAGGCCTCCAGTGGTTCGACGACCGAAAAGTAATGCAGCAGCAGAGAACCAAAGGACATCCGTTTCTAGCCCTGACCAGTAAGTAGAACATAGCCTGTAAGGACGCTGCAACCTGCTTTCAGCTGAGTCCGTAATAATGAGTATATAGTGGCTTTTAATGTGGGATTTAAATGTTCACCACTATTCAGAGTCTGCAACTTTGTCTAACTAATGATCAGTTAGTATGGGGATGAAGCTACAGAAAAAATAGAATTGAGTTATTAATAGTTCAAACTGTAAAACACTAAAATAAAAGTGTTTGCCTTTTGTTCCCCTTTAATTTTTCTGAGCCTTGTCGACACATGATTTATTCCACCATCATCCATTCCTTTCCTTCCTACCCTTGTTAGCACAATGTGAACACATCCTTCCTCAATATGGCAAGATAGACTTTAACAATCTTATAGGGTTGATAGCTTTGTGGTCGGGCACACACACTTATAGTTGTCCTGTATGGTGGATCCTCCTACCCACAGAATTTTACAAAGGGTGTCTGTTGCTGCTATTAGAAAAACATGGCTTTAAATACTATCAGGACATGTGTCCCCATTCCCTGGAATGTTATGTGAAAGTAGATCACCTGTGTCACTACAGATGTTAAATCTCTCAACGCCCCCTCAACTGGAATCGTAAGGAATGCTGGGCAATGCTGAAGATTTGCTCACAGAGTGTCTTGGGTGCTCAGGACCATGGAAAGCTCTCACTCAGTATGTACTTTCACAGCCAATCAGAAAGAATATATAGACAAGGTGCTGTGTTACTATATAAATCTTGCAGATTTCAGTTTATAACACTGAAACAATACTTTAAACCTAAACTTGGTAGCAAGCATTTTGCCCGACACCAATGGCAATCTGTATTTTTTATGCAAAAAAATGTTAATATCCACATTTCACAAAAAAAAAAGCAACATATCCTTGCAGAATTTTGCAAGTTGCCTTAACTTTAGAGAGAACTTTACTGCCCTCTAATGGTCAAAGTAAAATGTCTAAAATGTTGAATTGCTCTTTGCCGATACCATTAAATCTAATCAGTTGAGTTTTTTAAAGTCAATATGATATCTTCATTTTTATGGAGCTACAGAATTTTACAATAACAGTGAGTACCTACCCTTTGCCAGTTCTTTGTCAATACTTTGTGGCATAGGGCAGGTCACAAAACTGTGCCCCAAAGCACTAGTCTAAGTTAGTTGTCCAAGGCTCAGGGAGACTTGCCCAAGGTAATAAATGACTAACAGAGAAGCTGTTACAAGAATCAAACCCTGGCAGTAAAAGTCCAGAGGCTTGACCACTGAATAGTTTTATTTACATTCTATATTTTACTATTAAAGTATTTATTTTAGTTAATAAAAGATTTTCTGTGTTTATCAGGAGTGAAAGCCATTGCAGCCCCTGCAAGGCATTGGGCAAATGCTGGAGTCAGATTATCCACTTGTTAAAGATGATAGTTTACTCATAATACATACACATGTATGTTCATCATATACCACTACAGATCTTAAATACTAAAGAAGATATCTCTGTGTAGGATAATGGGTAACAAAGTGAACTGTTTGTATGCACTGTGCTTCAGTAATAAATATAAGCTCTACCTAGTTAAAGAGGAAGTTCAGTTACAGAAATCCGACTAAGTGGATACAGTGAAATTCAATGAGAATTTCAGAAATGTCATTTGTTAGACATTAAGGGGGTAATTCAGGAACGCTCGAACTTACCTTGCGATGCTTTTCTTCACTTCTCCGAGTCGAGTACTTGCTCCCTGGTCTCCTGCACTTGGAGATCAGCAAACGCTTCAAAGGTACTTTGGCTCACCTCGCAACCACTCGAGTTGCCTCGTGAACTGAAGAGAAGCATCGCAAGGTAACTGACGTCTTTCCTGAATTATCCCCTAAGCCAGCGGTTGTCAACCTGTGGGTCGCGACCCCCACCGTCCCATTGGGGTCGAGAACCGCTCCGGCACCCAGAAGTGCCCGCAGGAACCCTTCTTATAAGGGTTCCTGCGGGGTGACGTCGGCCGAAAACGTCACCACGTGACGTGCGTACGTGATGACGTTTCGGCCGAACATCACCAATTGACGCGCGTACATGTTGACGTTCGGCCGAAACATCATCACGCGCGGCATGGTGACGTCAGCGCCAGGGGTCGCCGCCCTGAAAAAGTTGAGAACCGCTGCCCTAAACCTTTAATGTAAGGTGTACAGAAGGCTTGGACTGTCTCCCAAAGACCTAAGGGAATAATGTTAATGGGCAGTTAACAATATGATAACAGGGCAACCTTCTCCTTAATGTATCATGTATCACTCCAAACCAAACAGTGCTGCGCATTCTAAACCTTTTCCTACGTCTCAGACATTTGTCACATATTTTTCTGTTATAAGCAATTGGAATCCCATGACTACCCACAGTATTGCACGCTGCATGGGCACAGAGTTCTTGGCACACCAAGAGACCTATGCTTGCCTGGGTTTAGTCAAGCTTAAAGGGGAAATAAAGCCTGAGAATGATCTTATTTTTTGATTTTAAACACTATAATTATAACTGTATCCACTGGATGTTAAGAGTGTTAACACAAGCTCCCTTCTTGCACAAAACTCAACCTACAGACCTGCTTTTTCTAATAGGTCTTTTCCAAAAGCATTTTTAACATTTATCATTTATCCAAAAGCAAAGAATTTTTAATGTTTATCATTTTTTACCCCTAATTAACTCCTGAATAATAACTTTGTTCCTATAATCTGCGCCTGGAGAAACCTTAACTCAGAGCGAAGATTTAGTAACATTTCAAAATTGTTTCAAATGGTGCAAGTTGCTTGTGACATAAACAACCCATAAAATACATCCATCTTATAAGCTTCTGTGCTTGGCTGGAAAAAATAACATATATTCTTATTGTAAACAGCTAATTGTAACAATTGCAGCATTTAGTATTTGCTGAGACAATTAAACAGCTAGACAGAAAAATTAGCTAAGAAAGAGTCTGTATCATCCTGATAAGTCTTATTTGTACCCTGTAACTCAGGTTTTGAGGGAGGGGAGCAGGGCTAGGATGTTCTATAACTTGAAAGCAGCTTCATCTGCAAAGGGAATGCTGGGATTGAAGTTGAGGAACTATAGCAGGGGTTGGCAACCTTTTGCGCTGAGGGAGCCATATACGTGTGGTTCCCTCAGCCCTGTCCATTGGTGACATCAGCGACTCCGAATTGGCTAGCAATCCGGACTTGCGGTGACGTCAGCGGCTCTGGATTGGCTAACAACTCGGAAGCGCTGAGAGCACTTTCTCTCTACTGTACAGTGCTTGCCGGCAGACTGTAATGAGCGGTGCTTGCACTGCTCGTTACAGTGAAAGATTCAGATATGGACATCAAATGAGCCATATCCGGCTCAAGAACCATAGGTTGCCGACCCCTGAACTATAGGCTCTGGACTGCAAGTCATTACAGAATTAATTTAAATGTTATATTGCAACAAAATATTATTATAAGTATTCTATGTTGTATAATGGAAGCAACAAACAGCTTTTTTCCACAGAAGACAATGTATACTTAATATTTTAACATACTGCTGTATCCGGCAAGTTGGCTAGTGATTGTCTTTTTTTTCTCCTCCCATCCTGATCTCAAACTCATTTAAATGTCAATTAAATTTGAGATATCTACATTTGTCACTGTTTCCTGCTATTGGTCACGCTGATGTGAGGCAGGCCTGTCCGTGCATTCTCAACATGCATATCATCCTCATTAAAAGTAAACTCATGCTGTTGAGATAATGCGCTGAGGCTCCACGCTTCCTGCTGCTCTGCTAGGATGTGTGTCTGACATGGTATTTAAAAGGAAGCAAGCTGTCACTAGTGTCACATGCAGGTGTTAACACAGAGACCTAATGCTTGGACTGCCTAGAGGAACCTGCATTGCATTATGGGCAGTAGTCCTTTACATTGCTGATGTGCGTTTGACATACTGAGCTTCAGTTTAAATTAAAAATAATAATAATAATCTAAAATATCCCCAGCAACTGTGGAGATGTTTGAACAGACTGCAATTTGTGTGGTGTTGGTGCTTTGAAAATGTTGAATCTTTATATCTCTGTCCATTATATTAAGTAAGCAGTATTGCTGTTACATTGTCAGCAACCCAGCTACTCTTCAGATCTGATGGCCAGCTACTTTCTATACAGCTATTTGTAAGTCAACCTGGCCGGTCCGTATTAAGGTTTTTCACCTTGGAAAAGTGACTGTTGTCGCGTTTACTATTGCATAAGCATTCTTTACTTGGATGCTTGATATGAAATTAGTTGGGCAGCAAGTCCAGAAGATGGTCATTTCTACCTAGGTCCTCTATTGATAAATACAAATAACTGTTTTTTAACACTCCTTAGAATCTGCTACATTTGGCATATGATATGATAGATACTGTCAATGAGATATTTTAAGGAAAAAAATCTCCCATCATTAGGACCTCATTGAGACTGTTTTTTTAATTTGCTTAATAGTTCTGTTTTTCTAAACTCCTTTGGTGACTTCCAATACACCCCTATGAGACCTGGTAAGCACTCTAACCTCTGATATGGAAAAAATATGCAATAGCCTTGGCACTGTCATTTCTCTGTCTAGGCTAGGTGCTAATAAAAGGCTGTGTTAATTTAGGTCTGTGAACTGTATCTTTTTGCCACATCTGGCACATGCTTCTCAAGAAAAAGTTGTCTTCTCTCCCGAATACAGACATCTCGAGCAGCTATTATCACTCCTTTCACACCACTGTTGCACACATGTGCAAAAACTTAATAGCACTTCTAAGCATGCATCACTGGCAGTAGATCCTGGATGAGTAACAGTGGCTACCAGTGGTGACTTGTAGTGATATGTCTCTGCTGTTTTCATTACCTTTCTTTCTCACTGACTGCTATTTGGTGGCATCTCTTCCTTCTCTACAGTCAGGATTTTTTGCCTTTTATGTAGATGTGAATATTTGAAGATGCCTGTAGCAAGCCTTACAAGTATAGGCCTCAATGTTCGTTTGTACCTCTAATAATATCCTTTTTTTCTGTCCCGTCAGTGTTGTGCGACCTACACGCCACTATACTGTTTTCCTTTCTGAAGACTCTTCTGACGATGAGTTCCTGCAGGAGGAGGACCCTGTCTCTGCCTTCTCTGAAAACTTTATCTTCTCTGCTCCTTTTGAATGGTCTCTGTCTTCCACCATCTACTTTCTTGTATACTTTTATAAGCTAGATGCTATTTTGTTTTTCATTTTCACAGTCCATTCATCCCAACAGTAGTAGTAAATAATGACATATTGAATTATTTTTGTATGCTACAAATTTGACATATGGCTTAGTAAAACTGATCCATGACTTGTTGGAATTTTCAGGCCTCAACAGTATCGAGCCCTGAAGGAATCTGATGCTGATGGAGATGAAGGTATCAGTCCTGAAAAGGAGTGTGAAGATGCAGCTGTACAAGAGCCAAAAATCAATGAAATTAAACATATAAGTCTTCTAGAAGATATATTTAGTAATATAGAGACAGAGCCACCATTACTGAGCCAAGCCAAGAGTTTGGAGGATCTGAGAACCCCAAAAGAAGACCATGAAAATAACTTTACCTTTGATTACCAGGTATGGCTCCATATGAAAGTGATTGTAATTAAGTGAGTGGTTACTAGGCTTTTGTGTCCTGTGAACACTGTTAATATTTGTGCATTTTTCATTTTACTTTTTACATTTTTCAGTATATCAGGTTAATGTCACATCCACAGTCCCAGCATGCACATGATGTGACATCCTAGGTCTTTTTGTTAAAGTACAGTGCAGTACAGTAGTTATTTAGGAAATGCCCAGCTTGTTGCAGTAGTTAGATAGGCCTTGTTCATTTAGATCTACTCTGCTCTTTGCCCTGGTTGTTCTTTATTTCTTACTTAAACTTCCTATGAGGATTAGTCATACTTGAAATGTTTCTGCCTCCTAACCATGTATAATATGGAAGAGTCTGCATTCCAACTGTTTTTGATTAAACAATAAAGATTAACTGCTTAAACTATTTGGACACTACTTTTCTCTGCATAAGATCTATATAGGTCATGATTTAACCCTACTGTTTATTTTAACAGAGGATGGATTTCACAGCACCAGAGAGAAGCCGTTTAGTACCCGCCTTGAAACACAGTCATCCTTACAACAAACTGTGGAGTATGGGACAAGATGACATGGCTATTCCAACAAAGTGTCTTCAAGTTACACCTGAAAAACCTTTACTGATTTCTACCAGTAGCACAGCTACACCACAAAGGGAAAGTACATTAGCTGCTGTAGAGAAGGAGGGAACAATTTCTAGTTCCCAGGGTAGTATCACTATCCCTCGGCCACATGGAAGGAAGACTCCAGAATTAGGGATTGTCCCACCACCCCCAGCACCAAGAGGAATTAAGCTACAGAATGCAGTGACTGAGCCCGGCAAACAACAGTCTAGGGAAAGTATTGATTACCATGGACAAATATTAGAAGGTCCATTTAAGGAGCTATCAATTGAGGATGACCATAGGTATGCTGCAGATGCTTGCCCTTCAGAAATGTTGAAGCCTGTCAAGATATCTGAAGATGTTAGGATAAACGATGATCTTCTTAACCTTTTGGATCCATTAAAATCAGGCCAATGGCAGACTGACAGCCAGCCTCCTGCAGGCAGTATTTCGCAGAGCTCTGAAGCTCCCCACTGCTCTAGCACTCCTCTGTTTCCTCCACTAAAAGGTGACTTTACTGGTGCTGCATTAACTCATCAGCTAGGTTTCTCCCCACAACCCGTGTTTCTGCACTCCCCTCTAAATCCATTTGCCCAGGCAATGACAGCAGAACAACCAATCTCTGTATTAGGCACACCTGTGGGGATATTTCATTCTCCTATTGCAACTGCAGTTGCTCCAAATGCATTACTAACTACTTCTGGCTTTTACCACACTCCAAGTTCTGTTCCTCCTGTGTTGCAAGGAAGTAATTTTTATGGTCAAGTTTCACCAGGGTCTTCCCTTACCCCTGTAATACGCCAGAGCCATAGCCTGTCTGAAACTGGACGCAAGTTGACACCCGCAATCAGTGTCCCTGTAGGGCATAGAACTTTACCTATGGTGCAGTCCCGCTCCAAATCCCAGGACAGCAAGCGCCGGGAGTTGCCTGCCATACCCCCCAGGCCTTCTAAATTGTTAGAACCAGCCCTGCTCACATCTAAGACAAGTCAGCCAATAGATCCTTTTGAAGATCTTATCAGTAAAACTAAGGAGGCAGTAACACCAGCACCGGGCAAAGTAGAACAGCTTAGAAAGAGATGGGAGACATTTGAGTGATGCTCAAGACTGTGGTTTTGTCTGGAAAAACTGAGCAATCAGCTGGAATGGAACCCTAGGGATTCTTGTAGGATATTCATAATACCATTTTATTGTAATAGCTATTGATGTATTCCAGATTTTCTCAAGTTTCCAATTAAAAGTTAATGTCATTGGAGACAGTATCTAATTGTATTTCCCTAGGTAAACAATGTGTGAACTCGGCTTGTCAATTCTGAAAGCTTTTTTTAATGTTAGAACTACTGATATGTAGAGAATAGTCTGAAATTAGAGATAGTTCTCATCCAAAGGCCTCTAGTGGGTCATTCTCTGCCCTGCACTCACTAAAGGTTCCTCTGCAGCCCAGAGTAGACTGTACAATGTGTAGTAGGTCCACGTGCTCTAAGCGTAAGTAGCAGTTACACATATTGGCACTACCTGTTGTAATTGTCTGGCAGCACACTACTATATTGTGATCTCATACAATGATGTGTACATGCAATTTACAGGTGTAAACTACTTCTTGCCTAAATAGCTTAGACATCTTTTATAATGAAAGCATGTGTAGTGGAAACCTTTTTGTCAGGGTTGTGACTGCATTGTTGTAAAATGTAAGCAGAGCCCAGCAATAATATTTACCTTGTGTTTATATCTGCCATCACAGTAAATAATTATGTTCAATGCTCTGTACCAGGGGTCCCCAAACTTTTTACACAGGGGCCAGTTCAAGGTCCCTCACACCAACGGAGGGCCGGACTTTAAAAAAAACCTAGGAAAATCCCTATGCACACTGCACATATCTTATTTTAAAGGAGACCTAAAGTCAAAAAATAAAAAACAAGTGTTAAAATACTTACCTTATACTGAGCTGATTGATTACAGTCACAGCATGAGCTGTTCTATAATTAGCCGGCTCCCGATGCTTCCCCCGACACCTCCTGCACAGCACTGGCTGACATAGAAGCCAGTGCACAGCTCCTCCTTCCCCAGCCTCATACATCATTACGCTCATTGCGGGGAGCATTCTCTTAGGCCTCTGCACTGAACGTGATGTTTAAGCCCTGAAACACCCAAGGTGTAACAGGGTGGGAGGAGTTGCGGTGCTGGA
>WMED01027332.1:0-10647 GCA_019650415.1 Pipa parva | reverse complement strand
ATCATTATTGAAAATGATAGTGTGCATACATGGTTTTACTATGAAATAACTTTGAAATATTACTCTCATTCTGGGTGGTACCTGGCAGCTTAACTAAACCCCTTTTCTCTCTTCCCAGCACTGCTCCCCCCTCCCCTTCCCTTACAAAGCAGAGAATGGATTTGGGGGTCACCAGAATCAGGTGCTGTACTATATAGGGGTCACAACTGGTTACTCCTATAGTTAGACTACTGGTAGTACCCTTATTTTACTCTGAAAGTAATACCATATACAGCTTTTTTTTAGGACCAATATGTAGCAATATTGTGCTTTGAAAGCTTACTATCATGACAATCAATTTTACCAACCTACTTCTTTTGTACAGACTTACACTATTTAATGGTGCTACATATGTTACATAGGAAATCCACATATTATTTAGAAGTCAACATCACTACATAAAATAAAATCATATTTAGCCATTGTTAAAGATATGAATAATAAAAATGATCTTTATGGCATGAGAAAAGGCTGGATTTGACTTAGCCTTTTTTTTCCTTCCGTTTCATTATTTTAAAGTGTAAGTAAACCCTATTTATAAAGATTGCCCCATTAAAGTATTGAAAAGGGGAAAAACGATTAATGAAATCCTCACTCTCCTTTTCACTCTGCAGCACTTGTTATCCCTCTGTAAAATGTTCCTCCTTCCTGTAGAGTATGAGGCCACGCCCCCACCCCTCTCACATTCTCTGTCTTAAAAACATACTTTGTCCTAGTCAGAATTCAATGCTGCAGCGCTTATGCAGTGAAAGGAAAGTATCAGATTACTAAACATGCACTAGCAGAATGAGTCATTGTGTGACCTCATTACGGGGAGGTGACTTCTCAGCACTATACAGGAAGAGCAAGTACACAGAAATGCAGAGAGAAAGTCTGCTGGATTAAGAGGTGAGAACTCAAAAACACAAAATCGTTTTTGCTTTTCAATGTTTAAGTCTATGTTTCTACATTATAAATATACGTATATATGTATAGTTTGGTCAATAACTTTACTTACAGTTTAAAAAGCTGATATATGTATATACTTTTTTATTTTTCTTTGTTATCGATAGCTATGCAATTGTAGTGATTCATGAGCAATTCTCTCCTAATAGTTTTCTATACGTTCCCTATTTAATGCATTCAGAGTCCATGTACTAAGGGTTGTGGTTGTATCACATGTTCCAGCAAAAGGATGTCTGGGAATGGACTGGTCAACCTCATGTGTCCCATGTCACTCCCTGATTTAAAAGTTTTATGTTTCAGGTAGAGGCCTATTGCAGCTCTGCAGGGCTGGAACAATAAGGATCCTGGTGCACCTTCCAAAAGCTATAGCAAGGTTGATAAAAGTCATGGCTATGGAAGAAGCCAATGAGAGGTTGCTTTCCCCACTGATGAGTAAGGAAAAAGACAACAGAGAATAAATGATGGCATCCTACTGTCAGACAGACCCTAAATCAATAGTTACATCTTTCTACAAGAGTTCCACTATTAGAATCTTATGGCATAAAACAGTTTTGTGTTATTATTTATTGTTACATTAATTGTGTTTGAAAAGAAAAAAGAAGTATCCGCTGGCAGGGCCAGGACAATGTTTAATTGTGCACTAGGCAACAATGCCAAAATACAAACAGTAAATATATATGGTAGCGCTAAAATAAATATAGTGTAACACAATATATATAAAATCAACCAAAACAAGTCCAAAACGATATGCAGCTCTTCCAACGATGTGGATGTTCAAATTCCACTGGGTTTCCAAACTGAACGTTATCTATGGGAAAAGCGCAAATGGAAATAGGGGCACAATGGTGCCTTATCATAAACAAATATTCTGTAGATAAAGTGCAGACAAATCCACCATAGGTAATATAAACCAAGAATAATTGTGATGATGTGATAGAATATAAAGTTTGAAGTAATTCTCGTGAAAATCAAACGTGAAGCTTCACTCTAGTTGTGGGAAAACTCACCAGAAAAACTCAAAACAACAGCATAAACAAATGATGCACAGTTGTAGATTCCCTGCAGCGAATGCAGCAGCAATGGCACAGGATTTCCAGGACTCAGAATTATGCTCCATAGAAACTCCAATGGGTAATCATTAACATAGAAACCATAAAAGTATCCAAAATAGTGTAATGTTGCTTTAATGAGCAAAAGAAGTAAAAAAAACTGGATGTTCTTACAAACACTGAAGATAAAAAAGCATATAAATTGGTGTAGTCAAGTTCTCTCAACGCACTTCTCTGCTTCAAGTTTGCAGCTTCATCAGTCGATGAATCTGTTAAATAGTGTTGGTGTGTACATCACCACATTTATTATCTGGTTTTAACTTTGCCAATAAAGAAGATGTTTGATTTTACATTTGGAGTGCCGAGGATCCATGTGTTTTCTGTTTATGTTTATTTGGAAGCTTCAGTCCACCTTCCCCTCTGTGCACCCACACCTCCCTATTGCTGTGAGTATACTTACCTGGGATTGAGCAGTCATTTTTTTGTATTTTATCTGAGAAATAAACCTGAAAACTGGTTCCCGATCCAGAAAAAGGTTGGGGACCACTGTTGTATAACACATAACATAATCATTCTGTGATGTACTGTTCATTGTTACCCTAGAAATTATACTTCAGTCTCATTGTTTAAATATTGCTACAGCAAGATCTTTCTTTACACGGCTTTGTTTTGCTTAAAGGATTGCTAAGCTAAAAGCTAAAGCATTTACAGGGAGTTCATTAATGGGAAATCTTTCTGAAGGTTTAGTAACTCTTAGTAACCAATCAGCTGTTAGCATTCTCTGGTATATGCAAGCAAAATAAGGGAAACCAACTTCTGATTGGTTGCAATGGGTTAATAGACCTCTGTAAAGGGTTGCACTTGTTGATAAGTTCCTTTATTAGTTTGTATACCCTGCCAACAATATAGGGCTGCTGTACACAGTCAGTGGTTCACAGAAAGCGATTAGCTCCAATTTCAGCAACTATGTCAGTGTTTTTCAACCTTTTCTCTCCAGAGGAACCCTTTGGTGTCATCAGATTTCTGGAGGAACCCCTACTCTGATCACTACTCTACTGGCGGAACCCCTACTCTGATCACTACTCTACTGGCGGAACCCCTACTCTGATCACTGTCAGATCACTGTTAGCCAGGATACAGCCCTGATTGCTGACGTTAGTATTGTCTGATAGCGATCGGGAATGTTGGGAATCACGGCTAACCTGCCTATCTGCATGCAGAGTGTCAGGGAACCCCTGGGTTGTCCTCACGGAACCCCAGTTGAAAATCACTGAACTATGTGTTCTTAAGGCTTTTCTGTGAGCACGGTGACGAGTTTCCAAAGAAAACAACATTATAGCATTGTATGAGATTCTATAATGCAACCTCTCTTATGTAAGTGTGAATGTGTTAATATACTGTAGATATTTTTGAATGAATTGTCAATCATTTAATTGTTCTTTGTCATAATAATAATAATCTTTGTTGCTTTGATTCTAAAGTGAAGACAGAGCAGTTTGAACAGGTCAGTTCGGAACATTTGCCTGATCTTGATCCTGTAATGTTTGTTGCTTTAGATGTCAAAGAAGCTTCAAAACACATTGTTCTAACATGAAAAACCATTTTGTTACATACAAATATTGTCATGTTTTAGTCATTAAAAAGACTGAAATGTTCTGTTTTCAGCAGCAGTTTCCTTTGTACATAAAAATACAAATTTAAAATGATTTAATTGAGGCATAGGGGGCAATTCAGCAAGGTGCGAACTCACCTTGCGATTCTTCGATCGCTTTGCAAAAATGGTTACGCGCTGCCTTCTCTCCTACATGCGCACATCATCACCGCATGCTTTAAAGATATTCCAGTCTCCTCGCGACCACTTGAGTCGCCTCGCGAGACTGGAATACCTTTAAAGCGTGCGCTGATGTGCACATCTTCTACGTTCATTCCCACAGATGACTTTGGAATTTTCTCTACCTGAACGGTACAGGCAGATTATCCTTGTGGATTGAGCGCAGGACACTCCTACATAAAGGTTTTGGACTTATTCGGACTTTAGCTTTGGACTTTCGTTATTTACATTTAATATTGTCTTTTAATATTGATTTTTATTACTTTTGGGCGCTATACTAACTTGACACCTGCACGTGTTGTCACATCCTATATTCCATTTTGAAGAAAACTCATTTGCCAATGTTTTTTTTGTAATATTTCTGAAGCCTACAAATTTTGCTGTATCAATTGTATGTACTACGTATTTGTTGTAGTGCAAAAGGTAATTCTTTCACGAAAGAATTTTTTTTTTTTTTTTTAAATTCGGACACATTAAAGGAAGGATTTTAATGGGTGATTCCACCACAGAAACTGGAAATTACAGGAAGTCAACTGAACTCCATCCTAACAAGTAGAAGAGGTGGAAAAGAAACTAGGAATTCGTTTATAATTTGTTTATAATAGGCTCTCAGGAACGTGAACAATGCGTCTTAGGCTTTGTCATGAAATGTCTATATTTGTAACTAAAAAAACGAGGGGAATTTTTTTCTTTCAACTGAAAAAAACAAAACAAAGAAAAACACTTAACTTGTTTGAAAAAAAAATATCAGATTATACGGTTTGTTACGGAGTCTCCCCTTTATCCAGTGCGTGCACATTGTGTTTAGATCTTGACGGACAATGTTTGTGAAATGTTTTGAACACTGATAAAACATAAAGCCATTTTAACAACGCATTTTAGGAAACAAAAAACTGACACTTCAGTCTGACAAAATCAATCAATCATGGCCACACCTAAATATAACTTAAAAAAAGGGTAAGAGTCACTTTTCCAAACGCACACAATGTTAGTTTCATCCTTATTGCGTCAGGCAGGCAGTTATTTCAGATCATTGAGCAGAGCAGATAGGAATGTTTTTACAGCCTGAGCAAAGTAAGAGTTTGAAACCAGGTTAAGTCAGATAAGAGATTAATGCACCACACTGAGTTGTGAGCTAACAGAAAGAAAAAGTCATATGTATTTCAAAGTTTACATTGCTATAAAGCTTAAAGAAATAGGAATGGTAATACTATTCAGCTACATTATTTGATTGTTGCTTTCTGAGTATTAGCAGGCTTAAAGGGGAGCTAAATTCAAAAGGGTCGGCTGGCATGCTAAAAGGTTTTCGACTTTTGAATTTTCTGACCAAATTCCATTTGCCCCTGCCTATTTCAGGTAGCAGCTAAGTGTTATATAATGTGGGACCCTGGGAAAAACTGAAAAAGGGTTATAATATGATGATATTGTCTAACAGCTGGACAGTATACACTGTATCAGGCACTGTATGGGGACTGTACACTCTGTAACGAGCATTGCTGGACACTGTGCACTGTGTCTGGCAGTGTATGGGGACTGTACAACCTGTAACGAGCATTGCTGGACACTGTGTACTGTGGGGCTAATTCACCATTGTGCGTAGTGAGCCACGAAGCCTTCGGCTCACTTCGCAAATGGTGTTAGGCGCCCGCTGATGTCCTGCATGCGCACATCAGCGAGCGCATTAAAGGGATTCCAGTCCCGGCGAGGAGACTCGAGTGTTCTCGCCGAGACTGAAATTTCTTTAATGCGCTCGCTGATGTCTGCGTGCAGGACATCAGCGGGCGCATAACACCATGTGCGAAGTGAGCCGAAGGCTTCGCAGCTCACTTTGCACAATGGTGAATTAGCCCCTGTGTCTGTCAGTGTATGGGGACTGTACACCCTGTAACGAGCAATGCTGTTAATCAACCAGAGCCAGCACTGGTTGATTAAGCTACCAGTGTTATGTTAGTTGGTAAGATAGAAATAAATATTACAGTTGTTCTGGCCTAACTACTGAAATAAAGAGTAACAAAGAAAGTAATTAAAAATAAAACACTAACTCCAGTTGGGCCAGTGACAGACGATAAAAGTACATTTGTGAAGTAAATGGTATTTTGAGTTGTTGGAGGAAGTTGCCCTGGATTAATAAAGCAGATGTAGGTACAGCTTTGGGTGGTGGCAGGAAATTGAGCAGCCTGGGAGAAGAGTTTTGATTGGTTAATTCTGGAGGTGGGTGGTTCCACAGGTAGAGCAGGAGAAGATGAGTGGTGGCGGTTGGTTAGGATGAGAGAGAGGCTGTGATGCAGGAGATAATAGGAGAGCAGTAGAGAACAGTAATAAAACAGACTGAAAATAAATCAGCCAGAGAGAGATATGAGGGTTAAGAGGAGCTGAATTTAGTAACGTGTCGGCTGAGGGAAATTCAGAGAAGATTTTAATTAAAGTTAGAACTGAGACAGGAGTAAGGAAAGAGAGGAGTGAGGGACTTACCCATCAGAGGTAAGTGGCTGTTAAACCAGTTCTATATATTATATATAGAGAAATATAATATATATAATATAAATATTATATATGAGAAAGTGAAGTGTGGCAAAGATTTGCTGCTTTTCCTTTCCTGGCTGCCAGTTGAACTTTATGCCACTGCTACTTGGCTTTGATCCTTAGGGCCTAATTCACCATTGTGTGAAGTGAGCCGCGAAGCCTTCAGCTCACTTCGCACGCTGATGTCCTGCATGTGGACATCAGCGAGCGCATTAAAGGGATTCCAGTCTCGGCGAGAGCACTCGAGTCTCCTCACCGGGACTGGAATCCCTTTAATGCGCTTGCTGATGTCCGCATAACACCATTTGCGAAGTGAGCCGAAGGCTTCGTGGCTCACTTCGCACAATGGTGAATTAGGCCCTTAAACTTCCTCACTCAAGGAGAAACGGTTTCAATAAACTGTCTCATTTCTGTTTCTGGGCTGATATGCCAAAAACAAACTGTTTCTCTTCCATGTAAACAGCAGTAAAGAGGAGGAAAATAGTGATTTCAAAGCTGAGAAATTAATATTGCAGCTCTCTCCATTTTATCTGAGTGCTTTATTAAACCATTTCTAACAGGAGAAACAGGCATTTTGTTATTGCAATTTTAAAGAATATATACTGAAATTCCGTATTAGTTCAGCTATTTTATGAACTGTATGTTGAGAAAGAGAACAACATCCACTGCATGGACATTTGTTAAAACTTGAAAATATTGTGTGTTTTAATGTTAAGATGGCGACAATTTTCCCATAATAAAGTCTCGACTGCGACAATATTCTCATTATAAAGATGTGACTGCGACAGTAGTAGCCTATTGCTACTGTCTTTATCTGGAGAATTCGCACCTATACGCAACAATTTGGACTTTAGTGAATAACCCCCACAGTTGTTTTTTTTTTTTAAATAAAACTATACTGCTAATAACCTCTACAATAAAGAATTCTGAAGTTCTCACTGTTTGTGAAGTTGAACTATTAAGATACAGAATAATCAACTGATACCAGCTAAAAGTAAGTTGATGCATTAACCTAACCGACTCTCCGACATAAAAAAAGATTGTGCAGCAGTACCGTTAGTGTACTGCTGCAGGGCAACGACCAGTTCCATACAATGTAACACTATAGTTCTCCTTTAAAGGACCAGTTCTGGACACCTCAAAAACTGTATGAAATGTAGCTATTGGGAGGGGAGAGGAGGAAGTTTGCTCTACGGAGGAGAAGCGGTTTAAACATTAAACGTGTTTTTGAGAGAAAATGGTATGAAATGAAAAAAATAATCTGTATTCCCACCCTCTCAATCTACAATGGTGGGATACTGAAAGCGTTTGTTGCACTATTTTCTAAGTAGACACCATTCTGTGATCCTTGAAAGCTGTACTGATTGTCTGTGTTCTGAAAGGGAGTGAGATAATCTTTGGTTTTTAAAAGAGGTGCTTCTCCACTTTATGTACAGTTAGATGTGATCTGTGCTGCATCTTAACTCACTAGAGCAAAAAAATGCAACTCTCCAGGCCTTGGCCATAAAGCAATAAATACTTTGGCTAGAGGTAGGTCTAGCAGAGATAGCTCAAAGGTCACTTAAAGGACCAGTAACACCAAAATGGCAGTTATGACTATGTAGAACCTGTAAAAAAACAAATGCTATCTTTGAAGCTGAATTCCTGATTTGTATGAGTATCTGTTGTGGTTGTGTTGTCTCTGTACTCCACCTTTTATAATTCAATGAACCATTGATCCTAATACATGAAAGGAATGAACCTCTGACTTTATCCTTGTACTCACGTGCTTGGCAAATAACCCTGTGCAAAACAAGGAAATTAACATTCTTTATTTTATATGGGCTACAAGGCTTAACCATTGATAATGTGGCGCTTTTTAACAGAGTCACCAAGCTCTAATCTCTTATCTTTTCTGGGTGGAGAACATAAATATAAGAAATGATTAATTAATCTACTGTGCTCCTACAGAGAGATCAGCAAAGTGCGTTATAAACTCTGTTAACATGTACAGGAGTGGCATGTTTCAAAGCGGTACTAAGCGATTTTTTTATGGCTATAATATATATGTGCATGTGCATATAGATATAAATAGGTGTGATAACTATTTGCATAGCCACTTTTCCAGATCTGCTCTGGTGTGAATGTAGAACTTATGGCCTGGTGCATTGAGCACCTCTCTGAATTCAGAACTGATTAACTTACTGGGATCCAAGGGAAGCTCTGAGTAGGGAAAATGTGCTGGGTGGGAATAATGGCCCAGTCACAGCTGCAACTGTGAAACTGATAGCATGACCCTGGTTTTGTCTCTGTCAGGGAACCTCCAGGAGGCTCGAGTATACTGTCGGGGATCTCAAGGAACACACAAGGGGTTACCATGGGAACTGGGTCACCACTGTAGAGCCACTATAGCCTCCACATCTTAGGTAAACAATTGATACTCTATCTCTGTGCTAACCACAGCTCTCATGTTTAAATCTTTTTGCTGCTAACATCACGTGTGATTGGCTGCAAACCCAGAAAGGCTGGGGATTCGAGCTGCGCAGCTGAGGTAAGCACTGCTTGTGGCAGTCTCTAGTTACTATGCTGGAGAAGCTCATAGCACGTTTTGGGGTTTATATTGCTTCTATTCTGTTCTGCATATTTGCACCTCACTGATACAAGTGATCCCAATTCAGCAATTAGCCCAAACCATTTCTATCCTTCACTAAGATGTGTCTGAAGGGGCTGCCCTACTGTATTGTTACATCTCCTTTACCTGGAGCTGGCTGTGGATTGTTTGAGTCTGGTCAATACATTCTACATGAGGATTCTATATGACTCTGCCTGGCAGCAAATACAAGAGGGCTCTCCCTAAAGGAAACGATGGCTGTTAAGGTCAATTGCACAACTAACTGGCTTGTTCAGATCAACTATTTTTTTACTATAAAACATTACAAGTGGTACTGCTAGAACGTTCAATACCATTTGAAATGGTAAACTACCTGCAGCTGGATTTGCTGGTGGTAGCCTGTGGTTTCAGGGTAAGTAAATGGCACATGAGGTTGTTTTTGGCATTAAACACAAAAAACAGGTTGGCAAACCACCTAGAGATTCACTGGCCATAGGATGAAAAGAGCACACCAAGGCCAGGCTCTCGGTAGTTCTCCTTGTTAGGTGCACAGTGCACAGGACTGCAGTATACCTGTTGTTTACAAGGGGTGGATTGGCTGCACATGTACAGATTAATTAGTTGCAAAGCTGAACTTTAATGGTACCTAGCCTGATGGCAAGAGCACAGACCTCTGGACATAAATCTGATAAAAATGACAAAGCAGCCAGGTTTCAATCATGCATTGCTGGACTTGCTGATTTTCAACAATACTGATGTAGTATAAAACATCCAGGTTAAACACCATTTGGGCAGTAGTGATGACATTTAATATACATAAACTAGACAGTGAATAACCTTTACTGGGGATAACTCCTAACCAAGTTCGGGTAAGGCTACATTTGGTGTAGTGTTGCAGTTTACTGCATTTGCTAAAAGGACTCATATCTACCAATGTCAGTGAGTGGGTGGACTTCATTCAACCACAGAAAGGCCACAAACTAATTTCTCCAAGGTAAACTGCACTTCCTGAATACACACTGTGGCTGCACATAGTCCGCGGACGACTTCAGGCCTTGCATTGCATTTCTTGCAATTTACTGATGTTTTCTCATGGTTCCCACTGTGTGCGGGATGCCAGGTCTAGCTTTACCCCAATAAAAGCATTAAAGGGGATTAACTGGGATACAGCCGTATCGAATGAAAGCACAGAAATGAAGTACATTTTTAACAGATACTGCTGCTCATATACTCCATTTAGTAACAAGTACAGATGAAGTAAAGTGGAACACGTGTGGAAAGGTAAAAGGTATAGTGAAGTCACAGGAAAATAAAGAGCCTTCCAGCTGTTAACACTGTAGCAGGTGGATGACTCATCAAGTAACTACAAACAATGCAACAAAACGTTAAAAAAAAAAAACCATTGAAGAAGGAAATGGAAGTACTGAAAGTAAGTGGAAAAATCCCAAAAAATTCCTCTTGCTTTTTTTTCCTTAAAGGGATGGTATTACAAGAAAAAAAAGTTTGCTTTGTGCTTTAAAACACTGCATACTATCATAGAACACTGCATACTGTCATAAAACACTGCATGCTGTCATAAAACACTGCATGCTGTCATAAAACACTGCATACTGTCATAAAACACTGCATGCTGTCATAAAACTGCATGCTATCATAAAACACTGCATGCT
>WMED01027331.1:0-10647 GCA_019650415.1 Pipa parva | reverse complement strand
GGATGCCAGAAGACGACCGACGCTGGAGCGGGCGGTTGAGGTGAGTGATATTGCTTACAAGCATTAAGCTTCAATTCCTTAATAATCCATCCCTTAAAACAACTAATCTTACTTTGCCAGGGGTGCATGTATTTACATTACTTACATTACGTTTTTAACTACTTTCTTATTTGATACAACTGCATGCAATGTTATTTAATTTTAAAGTCAAATCTTTCTTTTTACACTTAAGGTTTTATATGTCATGGCACATGGGAAATTTGAAAAAGGCCTGATTTAAATCTCAAATGTTTGAAGACACCATCTTTTGCTACCCTAAACCCAATTATGGTAAACCACAGCCATCACGGACTACTACCTTTTCTGTCCTTACCCCTTTCTCCTCCCATTGTGATGCCATGGATTCTGCCAGAAATTCAGTGCTTCCACAACCAACCAATCATTTCCAATTCTGTATACTTCCTAATCCTTAATTCTAATGAAGAAAAAAGTGAAAAGCACTAAGCACTGGCACCCTTAGGCATGTGCATCATATGTGCACAGGTAATTTTCCTATTCATCAAGCAGTCTGTGACAGTAGCAAATTCAGCAAAGTGCTTTGTGTTGCCAGGGCTAGATTTCTATAGGCACAAGAAGCTTATCACTCCAAGTCAAGGACATAGGCAGGGGGAATCAAGGGAATTAATTCTAATTGAGAAGCATTTTCAATAATCAAATGTTGATTCTGAGATTTGTTATATCACTTTGCATGAAATTATAAATCACACAGTACTTTAATTAATGGAATAATTTAGTCTGCATTTATTTTAACAAAGGGGTGTTGACAGTGGGTGTGGCCTAAGGCACCAAATGTTCTAGGGGTTATTCACTAAGGTGCAAATTCAACTGTTGAATTCTCATACAGCAGATTCCCATAGCAAATCCTCAACCATGGCAAGTTCCCCATTGTAAAGTCACGACAGCGACAATTTTTAAAGTAGTGACTGTGACAATTTTTTATAGTAAAGTCGCGACTATGACAATATTATCATTATAAATATGCGACTGCGACAGTAGCAGTCTATTGCGACTGTCTTTAGCTGGTAAATTCACACCTATATGCAACAATTCGGACTTTAGTGGATAACCTGCTCTGTGCCTACAAACTCCTGAGTTGGAAATCTGACACTATATATATAGGGCGAAATTTAATAAAATCAAAAATATCAATATTGAAATATTGGTAATTTTGACACAATATCGCGATATTGAATAGTAATTTATACAAAAATAAATATTGAATTTTCGATATTGCGATATTGAAAATTTTATCAAAACTTTTCAATCTGTTTATTTCTATGGAAAACCTGTAATATCGATAGTTTTCAACAGAAAATTAGATATCGCGATATCAAAAATTTGATTGCAAATTTTCAATAATTTTCTAATTTATTTATTGAATTTTTCGATTGCAAGGTCAAAAACGTCCTTTTTGACTTTGATAAATTTCATGTGTCGCATTCACCAGTTTTTCTTCACCAGATTAAGGTGGCAAATTAGGGAGCTGATGGCAGGGCTACTTCTGTCCAACTAACTACGCTACACTATGCAAGAGATGGCTACTGACGCATCTTTGCGGGAATCCTCTGTTTAGTGAATAAGGAGTAGAGAATTCTTTATCAAAGTGAAGCGTCCCAAAGTGATGAGAATTTAATTCAACAGTGTAATTCTCTATTTAATGAATAAGCCCCTAAATTCTGTCTGGTTTAACTATTGCAAATCCTATTCTATTTAATTGCTTTAGCACTTCATCTTAAGAGTCATACATGTATCTTTTGAATGAGCACAGTTTGTAAAAACCCTGGTGTTTCTATGAAATCATCAGTTATGAAAAGGCTACATGTAATGAACTTATGACTATAGCTATTATTCAGAAGTATACCAGTCTGTTATTTCTATAAAAATCAATAGCTTTTGTAAAAAACCTTGGAAAGGAAATATCTGTAAATAAATAAATATCTCGAAATGTGTTGCTTATCAATTTAAACAGTGAAAATAAATGAATCATTGAATAAAGAACCATTTCTATACAAAAATACAATCATACCAACACTTACACACACCTACGCTCAAAGTATCACCCCTTACACACTTTAGATTATTCTTTCAGAGTCCCAGAGTTAATCTAAACCATACCAGTGGACTCTGATAAAGGGCAGTGTTTACCTTCATTTGGTTGCTATGCAGCATGGATTTTACAGATGATCTTGATAAATGCAAGACTTTAACTACTTTAAATTAAAGCCCCTTTGAAATAATATTTCCATTTTAAAACTTTATAGGGGTAAAATGCACTTGACTTGCTTAATTTTTTCACTAGGATTTTTTATGAGAAAAACTCTATTGGGACATGTACAACTTTGCATATACCAAAGATTATTTTCTGAGATGTGGGAAATTGACTCATGATTCACATCATTGCAATGACTGAGGGGGGAATTCTCCATAGTGCGAAGTGAGCTCTGGATCCTTCGGCTCACTTCGCACAGACCGTTATGCGCTCGCTGATGTCCTGCACGCGGACATCAGCGAACACTTTAAAGGGATTCCAGTCTCGGCAAGACCAAAAGAGTCCCCTCGCCGAGACTGGAATCCCTTTAAAGTGTTCGCTGATGTCCGCGTGCAGGACATCAGCGAGCGCATAACGGTCTGTGTGAAGTAAGCCGAAGGATTTGGAGCTCACTTTGCACTATGGTGAATTCCCCCCTGAGTATTTGTGCAACACTTTGAGGGAAATAAAAGCCATTTTGACCTGTTTGACCTGTTTGATCTGTTTCTACACTATTCGCTGTATTATTTTTTGTTCAATGCACTTTTTCAATTCACCTAATTTATATAGATGGGAATAAAATGTACCTATATCGAAAAAAAATTGATATTTATAAATATTATATTATTTATATTTATAAATATTGATGGGATAAAATCTCCAGACTTTGCACTGTTTTCATTCTATATTGATATTGCCAGTATTTTCAAGGGGGAAACTGACCTGACTTGGGAAAATTTGCAGGAGCAGCTCCATAGGGAATGAGGAATTTTCACTACCTTCAAATGTATTGATCACTTTTCCATTATAAAAATTGTCTTAAGGTGCTTTATAAATGTATAAATAAATAATTAAATCGCTAATAACAAACTAGTCAAATTTTCTTTGACTTTTATAAATATAAAAGATATTCAAGAGGTGTCATAATAGCAACTCATCCAAGGCCTTCTGACATGAATGTGCCGATTTGACATAGCCAAATGAAGGTTACAAGTTAACAGCAGGGTTCCTGCTACTATTCTGGTGACAATTAGCAACGGTTTGTACATGATATTAAATATAAATATAATTACTTGTGTGGGGTTGTATATTGGCATCCTTATCTTTGGTGGTGATGAATTTTTGCCCCAGTAGCATCTACCTCTTCATGCAATCACTCTATCTACACTAAACATTTTAATGAGCTTATTTGTATGGTACGTCACACTCTATTTGGAAGATATGTAAGATTTGGCAGAACAGGTATCAGCAACAGTTTCCATGTTTACCTTCTTGAAAACACATCTTTGCTTCTCCCAAGCTTTATAATCTTTGTTCTCTTATAGGTCTCTTTCACACTAGTCAATTGGATTACCTCAGTAGGTTTGACTGCATTAGTCTCATGAACCAGTTCACGTTTTCCAGAGATACTTTTTTAAGTTGTATTTCATCCATATTATTCAGAGGAGAATAGGGCTCCTTTAAGACTGAAACATTTATGGTTTTAGTAATAAATCCGAATACAGTAGCATAATCAAAAGCTACCCCATTGATCTGGCAACCTATAGCAATCAAAGAAATGTTTGCATTTTCATGATTTGAATGACAAAGAGCTCATGGCTAATTGGTTACTGGACCAGGGTAAACTTTGCAACACAGTGTGGAACATCCCGCTCCACGTAATAATCAAACAATACTGTAAAAGAGTAAAAATTTAAAAAAAAACACAAAAAAACAAGCCCACTAAAGAGGAAATAAGGGTAAGAAAAAGGGCAGGCAAGTTTATAAACCAAAAAATATGGCCGCACTTTTAAGTTACCAAGAAAGGAGACCATATGTTGCAGGGCTGGTTTTAGACTGAATGGGGCTCTGAAGGAACCTGAAAGTTGGACCAGATTTGCAGTTGTATGACATATCTTATTTATAGCTGGGTTCTATAGATAAAATTTTCAAGCTGTTCAATGGCTGGTCACAAATTAGTTTAACAGTGGCGTGAGACTAAATTCAACAGTGTACCTTGGGATCTACTATATCTGCAGATTTATTTGCTGCAGATTTAGAAAGACTCTCCCTCCAGCCCCAATGAGGTCTAATATTTTATATTTGTTGTTGGCAGTCTTTGTAAGAAAATATATTGCTTCATTGACTCTAAAGATGTCAATTAAACCTGTTATTGCTGCTTGGCTAGATATCGCCCACACACTAAATAAGTACTTGTACAGAACTCTATACACTTGTTGCAAAGATTCGCTGCCATCTATCCTTCTTAATTTTCCATAAGCTAGTTCTCTGCCAGCTGTAGGTTTCATCAGAGAGCTGCTTTAACATGTTTACTGACTTTATGTAAGCATTCTCATCTGTATTCTCTGCTAGTAGAGACACATGAACAGATTGTGTTAATCATCCCTGGCACACTAGTGCTCACTGGTGAAAAATGGATATCAACAAATACCAATATTAATTATTAGTAAATAAATAATGCATTTTTCATGCCAAAAATTTCAGTGAACATTATATGTTTTATAAAAATAGGTAAAGTCTCAAGATAATGATCATGCTAATGATAGCACCAGTTTTATAACACCTGTCTCTAGGGAGACTAACACACTCTCACTCCTCAGTAACCTCAGAATCTGTACAAAATGGATGCGCTTGTTATATATAACCTTATACCCCTACAATAAAAAGGGAACATTTGGTTCTTCACAATAGTAAGGGTGGATTATGCCTGGTACTCTGAGGGAAACAAATCAAGTGATTGTCAGCAAGTCGAGTGTGAGACATTTGCTAAATGCTTTTAGAACAGCACAAAGAAATATTAAAGCCAGTAAACAATAGGTGCACACATATTATAACATTACTTATCCAACTCACACTTACTACAAATTTTTTACACCAACCTTTTGTGATGCCAGCAAAAAATGCAAGAAGCAATGTATAGACAGAAACACACTGATTATTATATTGCTAAGGCGATACACATTTGTTGAATTTTTTTTAGGGCTTCTAGCAACATGATCATTGTTAAAATAAGCCATTTACCCTGCCAATCAAACCAATCTGAAGCATTTTCCTCTTAAAATTATTGGCCCTATTGCAAACATAATCTTCCCATCCCATTGTTTTTGGGACGAAAACCCTATAGTAGTGACGGCGAACCTTTTCAGCATCAAGTTTCTCATGTCCGCAGCCTGCACTGAAGGCAGCTGTGGCGACAGTGCGCGTGCCCTCTCTGGCACACGTGCCATAGGTTCTCCATCACTGCCCTATAGGTTACATCTAATGAAAGTAAGAAGTGAATGAAACTTTTCCATGTGTCTGTACAACCTGTGATAAAAACACTGTTCTTACAAATGCCAATAGGGGGTATTACAATCATTTTGTATTCACAACAAATACACTGTGCACATTTACATCTATTATGATATCTGTTATTGTCTCTTTTTGCTTAAATAGAATATAATAAAGGGTGGGTGTGTGGGTGACTGGTATGTTGTAGAATTTGCTGTGTTTTCATTGAAGTGTCCTTTCTGTAACAGTTCTTGTATTCATCTGGTAAATACTGTATATCATTCTTCCTATTTTCTCTACTTCTTATGTGTTACAACATCTGAACAACAACTGCCATGCTGCATTAAATTGGTGGCTCATAATAGTACTGTATGTATTTGAAAATATGGAAAATAACAGTGACTGGAGTATTCAATACCTTTGCCAGAAAGCACATAATCCATGTAAAGAAAAAGGAATGAGTTCTGTCTATGTGTCCCCTGGAATGTGTACTGTACATCTTGCTATCAACATCTGAGCCATCGAGTACTGTGAAATAATAAAATAAGTGCCTGAAATTGTATGTGATTAGCAAAAATCTGCAAGATGAATTACTAAAATAATCTTTAAACAATATGAAACTGTTTTTAAAGGATTACTTATACATGTTAGACAGAGATCTAGTAAGACATAGCTACCAATCATAATTTGCCTTTCAAAATTCTAGTTTTCCTACACCAGTGAATGCTAACAGCTTATTGGTTGCTAAGGGTTACTAGATCTCTAGAATGATTGCCTCTGTCGACAGATTACCCTGACTGTTTGTTGTACAAGTAATGAGCCGAAAAGAGTTTACTTCCTGCTTGTGTGCAAGGTTATTCCATTGCATGTTAAGAAAATTGTTTTCTCACAGCTACTTAATGCCAGTTTTTCAAAATCAGATGCGTTAATTTGAATTGATTTGACAGCACATTGTCTTCGTCCTGCAGTTCAGATTTCATAAGGTTTTTATGCAACTATTATTTGAAGGCATAGATCATTTTCCTAAATATATGATTAAAAAAAGAATTATACTTTAAAAATAAATGACTACAACTATGAAATCAGGGAGTGGTCCGTTTTTCACCCTTCATTCAGAAGGTTTTGTGGTTAATGCCTAACGTGCTAATTGTAGTTGAACATCTATAATCAACTCCTCTCTGTAAGTACTCCTGTGTACAAGTGATCTAATCACTATGCATCTATATGCACGTGATTTACAGCATTTCTCCTCTATGGCCTATTTTAAATAGATAGCTAGCAAGGGTCCCTACTGTGGTAGAGGAATCCGCTTTGTATGCAGTATTATAGATTTTTCTTTCCAGAGGACACTAGTAAATTGGGTTGCACCCTGTATCCCAATTTATTCTTATCATATTTGGATGCAAATTTAATAGGATTATACACTGGAACAGGTGGAGGATCATACACTGGAACAGGTGGAGGATCATACACTGGAACAGGTGGAGGATCATACACTGGAACAGGTGTAGGAGCATACACTGGAACAGGTGTAGGATCATACACTGGATCCATCAAACTGCACATTAGGAAGCTGCAAAAAGTGAAAGAATGTGTCTGGAACCAAATAGCAATGTCTGCTTTTGCTACCATAAAATCCCTATAGTAAATTTACAGCAGCTAAACAAAAGCAATGTGTGACAATTTGGCACATGGAATAAAGGATTTCATCCATGAAGCGCGATTAAAAAACTGAATAATAAAAAAAAATAACCTGTAAGATATATTTTAATGCACATTCTGCAATTGTATTCCACTGTAAAAGTATGTACGTTATCGTACTATATATAAAATACCTGTTCCTTTCCATGTACATGATTTGATTGAGCCCTGAGGGTAGGGTGTTTGGGGTAGAAGAAAATTGACATATTATACACATCATTCATTGCGCAAATCAAATAGGAAGTTTCAAATTTTGTTTATCAGAGTTTTTTACTATTAGTACATTCTTTACTTGCTATCGCTTTAAATCCTCACACTTTGTTCAATGTGTAAACCACAGCAAAGCATAGGAAACATTTTCTTATGGCAGACTTCAAATCAGTCTTTCAAATGTAAAGTTTTCTTTTTTTTTTTTTTATGTGTCTTGTAACCATGAATCATCTCAGGCATGCTTTGTAATTAAAGGAACAGTTCAGCCACCAACACTTATTTGCCTATTTGTCACTGTTAAATAAATTAATTTTTGTAGCATATAGTATTTATTAATTGGTATCCTTTTCAGTTTATAGGAACTCACTGCAGCTCCATTTCGTTTTCACCTTTACCTCTTAAGCAGTCCAGATTGGAATCAGAATTCAGGGACTGAACTTCCTCAGATAATTTTGCAGGTGTGCAGTTTCAGAGAGCTGCCGTACATCTGATGCTTTTTGGCTGTTTCATTTTGAATTCTCAGTCCTGTCAATCATGACCATGTCATAAGATTTCTCACTGATAAGCTGAAGAAGAAGTTGGGGAGAAAAGAAGGATGTCAATAAGACAGTGACTATTCATTCAAAACTACTACTGAAAATAAGTAAATATTACATGTAACTTGAAATTACATGTGACAACATTGTTAGAGATTTGGCTGTTCCTTTAAAAATGAGATTTGTAAATAATATTATGGAAACAAAATTTTAGAAGAGCTTGCTAGGCACTTCTTCAAGGGAGAGGCCATCATCTGTTCCACAGTCTATGATTAGAAAGTAACTGGACCAGATTTGAAAGGAAGTCTTTTTAATTTTATAAAGACTAAATGACTTAGTCAGGGAGGCAAGCCCAATATTCTCATTTACAGCTATAGTTTGTGCACACAAACACGTGAGCAGGGTCTTACTGTGCTCTGATTTTACAAACTGCTCATCTGGATGACAAGATACTAGAATTACCACACGTCTTAATATAACCTGCCTAATATAATAATATAACCTGACTAATATAATCATACAGTATAACCTGACTAACTAGGGTTTACTCTTTCAAACTATAAAGTTCCTTTTCTATAATATTTAAATTAAAAAAATAGGTGGAAATAGTCTAGTGGAACCTTCTTATTTTAAGGTTTTATATGAGATTCCCTTTCAAACTCTGATACTTTGAATAACTAAAGCATAACCCACTCTCATCATAAACTTTCTCTGAATTTGAATCTGCTCTTTTAGCAAACTAGTGCATTTTCTTACCAGTTGTTTGTTATCAATTCCCAATATGTTTTGAGAATAAAGTTGTCAAGGCTTGTCGAAATTATAGAAGTACCTCTTAGTACCTCTAAATATTTGTAGTACTGATGCCTTGAATTTGCTATTACCGTAAGCTTTAACCCAAAGATAAACTTGAGATTCATTTTGGTGGGTTTGTCTAAAGGAATTCAGCATTTCTATATGCTGGTGCATTTAACCTCTTTACTATATGATTTAATTTATTGAATCTTTCTTTTGGTTGTAATGCTTTCCTCAGCTTGTAGAGTTTTTACGCACTTTAGGTGTTGGGAGTTTTGTTACTTCAGATGGAATGTTTCAAGATGGAACTACAGTGTATCATATAACCCAGGGGTTGGCAAACCACAGCTCCTAAGCTGCATGCGGCTCTTCAGCTGCCTTGTTGTGATTCTGAGCACATCTTCCTCCTCCTGCCCATGATCTCTGATGATTCTTCTGATAGGACATCGGCAGGTCATGTGATCAGGAACATGCTCTCCTCCCCCTTTGAGGCTACATAAAAAATTTTCCCCAGTGGAGGAGGGAGCAAAATGGCTCCCTCCTGTGCAAAGGTTGCCAACCCCTGATATAACCCACTGTCTGCTTGCTAGGATTCATGACTCTAACAATCTGATAGCATTTCACATGCCAAACTATAGTGAAGAAAAATTAAAACCATTAAATTTTGTTTTCCACAAATCTTGCATAAGGCACAGTTTCTACTTCCATGCAGCTTGTGTTTGCATCACAGTATTGGCATTTTCACATTGCGCCCTACTACAAGTATTGTTGATTGGAAGCAAGGCCTGTGAGACTCAGTAGGTGAATTTCTTTGGTGGATTGGCCTAAACTAATGAATTGCACTTTCAAACATAACCAGATTTATTGTAATTTAGCCATAGTTATCACATTAGTGAAATAAAAATACTAGAAAATAAGTGAGTGATACAATATTATGCACAAACATCCTGCAAAGTCAACAATTCTACCAGTAAGCATATTTTCCAAGAATTTGACATTTCAATAAGTATGGTTTTCTAAAAACATCATTTTCAACAATCAACAAGGCCTAGGGTACTAAGCAGGATTCTGGATGCCAATGCAATTATCTGTGTTGGCACAAAGCAAAGGCAAGACTGTAAGAAAAATTTTCCATTGCCTTTAACACAAAAACATTTTACCAATAAAGATCTTGCATTTACTTTACAAAGCAGGCTGCAACATTTGTAGCTTTCTTTAAACTTTATTTCCTAGTTTGCTAAGGATTATTTGACAGCAGAACATTACTAACCAGTGGGTAATAGAAAACATTCCAAAAATATATTGTATTATAATAATATAAATGTATTGTTTTAGGCTACACAGAGAAAAATGAAATGCTGGGTCCTTAGACCACTTTACATTTTAAACGCCAAAGATTGTCTAATTGGCAATGGGCTGTTTTGCAAAAAGGACCAGGTCCCCCAACCCTGCTTGACCATGTTAAAACTGAACCCTACTCTAGGCTTATAGTTTTACATTGGAGGTGGGGGGCTGCTATGACTTGTCTAGGATGAAAGAGTAGAATTGGCACTTTAAGTATTGAAAATGTTTTAGAAGTGAAAAGTGCTAATCAGAGTGTTTTTTATTACTTACTCAAATTCCTTGCATTTCTATTGGCTAGTTCTTGTGTAACTACCACCCTAACATAAATGCAAGGTTAAAACACACAAACAAATATAAATAATGCCAATTACATTGGAGGTTGGGGGCTACTATGATTTGACTGGGGTGAAGAGTAGAATTGGCACTCTAATAAGAAATTTATTAAACTCTTAAAAGCCGTTTGCACTTTTCCGAGTTAAATCATTC
>WMED01027330.1:0-10648 GCA_019650415.1 Pipa parva | reverse complement strand
TAAAGTTATGTATTTTTATATTTGTTAACTTGTCGCAATAAAAGAAATATTAAAAAAAAATGCAAAGGAGTAACAATTTTGCAGAAAGAGAATTATCAACCACTGTGATGCTTTGTTTTTAAGGTTTGCACTATTAGGTTGAAAAATATTGGTGTATTTTTGTAATGCTGTAAATAATATATGGATTTGAATAGGTATCACTTCTCAGGGATGAGGGGAATGGTAAAATGAATGACTCACATAATGAATATTATGGGTGACGCCTTCCATAATTAACTAGGTGGTACAATCCATACAGCCCTCATGTGCAAAAATATATGCATATTAGTGCAAGGATTTGTTCTGTCATGAACCCCAAACCATGCTCAGAACTTTCCCAAACTGCACAATAATCCAGAACACAAAACAAGGTATTTATAAAGGTCATGTCAGGAGAGCCGCTCATGCACTTTCAGTGCTAAATGCCGGCAAACGCTGAGGAGAATCTGCTCCCAAGAGCTTCCAGGTTGGCTTGTCCAATTTGGAGCCATTGACTAAACACATGACATCAGCAGCACCAAATTCAAAAGGGAATGAGCACTGTTACTCAGTGCTCTAGAGTCTATGTCAGCTCCTACACTGTTTTGCTGTTACACTGTTTACACTGCTTATTCTCAGAAGTCCTCTTTTCAGCTTCAGTTTCTCCTGATGACCCACAAGTGTCAGCTCTTTAACTCAGCCCCCCAGAATATCTTCAAGTTTGCTTTTGCATTGCTACTCTGACAGCTCCAGTGTTTGGTCTTGCTACTTCGTGGTTAAAGGTACTCTACACTTCAAGTGATCTATGAGTTGTAGGTCTGCAGTTCTTGTATTCACCAGAGTCTCCAAGTGTTTCAGCCATCTGCCACCAGTGGGGGGGTTAAACCAAGGGCCGTGACCTGGGAGTCCTCTGCCATAAAGGCAATACCACCTTGCAGGTGAAAATCAGGGGCTCCTTAGACCCTGAACCTCAGCGTTATCCCGTGCCAACCCCACAAGGAGAATCCACTATCTTTCCATGCCTGCACTTTTCTGCACTTGTTCCTGTTTTTCAGTATGCCTCAGTGCCTCTAGAGGTGCAACAGGCTCTGGTTTCTCTAGTTCCTTTAGTGTCATCCAGTCCCGTAGTACCCCATGTATGTCCTTGCACTTCACTGCAATTATCGTGACAGGTCATTTTGAACTATTTGATTGGTTTCAATGATATTTGCCATACTATCGCCTTCATTTTTTGTTTGTTGCACTTTTCGATTCAACCAATTTATATAGGGTATGAATAATTTCATAGTTTCATTGCTTTTTCGATTGATATTGCTAATCCTTTTCAATGGGAAAACTTATCTGACTGAGCAAAAGTTGCAGGTCCATCTCCATAAGGAATGGGTTTTCCCCACCCTCAAACTGATGATAACTATTTGACAATAAAAAGGTCTTCAGTAGCTTTATAAATATCAATATTTTAGCACTATTTATTGCTAATTTACTATCAATAGACCAGTCAAATTAATATTCAACTTTCATAAATATCTCCCAAGTCTCTTACTTCTGTCAAATGTCACACTTAGTAGATAAAAGAAGATATTTATTATCTCATAAAAACAGTTAACAACTGATAGACTTTCCTACATCTATACCCCCTATGGCTTACAGTTTTTAAAAAAGATATTTACAGTGTCCACCTTTTGGCATTTAAAGCACTTCCTTCTTTTATACTTCTTTACCTCTTTTGAATTATGAAGAACAATGCCCCTGTATTACCTTCTATCTTAGTGCCCCATATGTCTTGAATTTGATACCCCTCTACCTCTCTCAAGAACGATCCCTCTGTATTACCTTCTTTCTTATTGCCTCATATATTTTGAATTCTATATCCCTCTACCTCCCCCCAGGAATGATCCCTCTGTATTACCTTCTCTCTTCCTGCCCTGAATCTCTGGAATCCTATACCACTCTACCTCCACCAAGAACAATCCCTCAATATTTTCAGAAATAAACTCAAAGTTTATCTCTGGTTTTCATGAATTTTATTCAGTTACTTTATTCTTAAGTAGCTAGTTAAGATTGACACTTTTAGGCCAATAATCCAGCACTTGTGTTACTGCACTTATTAGCCTCCTATCTGTGTATGTAATTCTTCCTCCCATTTAGATTGGAAGGTCTATGGGATGGGGCCTCGATCTTCTTGTTTCAGGCATTGTCTGGGACTTAGGATGATGTATCGTAATGAGTTTATGCTTGTAATTTACTTCACATGTACTATACTGAGCACTTTTCTATGTCTCTATTATAGGGGCCACTTGCCTTCCTGGCCAAATACTCTAGTCCAGGGGTCGGCAAACTTAGATGAGGAGGGAGCCAATTCGTTCCCTCCTCCAGGGGCGACAATTTTTTTGTGAGCCACATAGGGGCAGGAGCACACTCTCCCGACCACATGACTTCCCGATGGCAAATCAGAAGAGGTGTCAGAGGTCATGGGCGGGGCTTCAAAGGTGTGCTCCAAGCCACAAGAAGGCAGCTAAAGAGCCACATGTGGCTCACAAGCCGCACTTTGTCGACCCCTGCTCTAGCCTCACTATCCTATTTTATCTTGTTAGTGGTATTCATGACTCACTATATATGGGATTAATAAAGAGTTTTACTATACTGAGATAGTAAGCATGAAAATGTGAATTTTTTTGCATTTAATTCATATATAGAAAGGGACCATAGGTAGGGTAAAGGATCATGTGTGGATTCTGAGGTAGAGGAATGGGTCCACTATGTGGGTCCCAGTGCTACTTAAGCAATACAGCTAAACCGAAGGAGGACTACAGATACATCTAGGGCATGAAAGCCTTGGGGACATTTCAGGACAGAGTTCCTAAAGAATATTCTGGATAGTTTCTTACCAACAGCAGAGAATTTGCAGTGTTAGAGATGCAGATACCTGGCAGGTTAAGGTCACACAATGAGAAAGTGAAGGTGCAGTAAAGGTGGACATTTTTACCCTCAGTTAGGGCTCAATTTGTAAGAGTATGGCTTCCCTTACCTGTGAACCTGCTGGGGAAAATCTTAAACTGTCTATCCTGGCTTTCTTCTACCAGTATCCTCACAATTAGCTGGTACTCTGGGTGAAGACTACCTGTCTGAGGTCAGGTAGATTTGATCACAGTTTGCTTTAAAGCAAAACATACCTATATACCGTATTTTTTGCTCCATAAGACGCACCTAGGATTTTAAGGAGGAAAATTAGAAAAAGAATATTCTAAAGCAAATGGTGTGCAAAAATATTTAATAAAATATACCACCCCTCCCCTCCCCTGCCCTCCTTCCCTCACTTGCCTGCTCTATTTGCCATGGATTTGGGGGGAAAAAGTGCATCTTATGGAGTGAAAAATACAGTAACTTATTTGGAACTAAAAATAATTAAAATAAGGTGAGAATTATTACCTGTATGTGTTTTACAATGTTGACCACCTCTCTAGTTGAATAAGGATATGTGATTATTCCTCGGTCTGCCATACTTCTTAACTCCCCAAATGCAGCAACAAGTTTATGCAATACACCATCAGGAACATTAGGTCCATACTGTTTTAACATAGCAAGTTCTGACTGGGGCATTGGATTATCTACTGCATGGCAGCTGAATATATCACCTGCAAAAGGTAAAAAAGAGTTTAATGCAAATTTACCAAAGGATATTGAAGTAAGAATGTAAGAAAGAGAATATTCTCTTTCCAGCACTTACAGTAGTCCTCCCTAGAAACTTATGGCACCAGAGATTGTCCATATTAGGTTGCCACAGCAGTGTGCACCTAGTATACCAATCAGGTCACCTTGTTGCCACAGACTCCATGCCCTCAAGCTGAGTGCTAACTCTAAAATAGATTGGTATTGCACAAATAACAGATGGGTAAGGAAAAAAAATTAAAAAGGTGGCTAAATTATACATCTACCTAAGCTTATAGCTCCATGTTTTAACCTTATATGACACATTGATGTTTATTTAAATTAGATTCAACCTGTCCTGTTGTTGTATGATTTTAGACTGAAAAAAGGTAAAATGTGTTTAACGGTAGAATATATACATTTCCCCATTTATTTACTTTCGGCATACTGTTAGCATCTGAATGGATAAAGATGAATGCTACATGATAGCATCTATTTATGGGGTTTCTGCTAGAACAGTCAGCTCCAATTACATAAATTTTTCTAGAAATTTTAATAAGAAAAGAAAAGACCATAAACAAATACACAGTATGGAGCGATCAGTCTAAGTAAGATGCCTGAATGCAAAGAAACATTGAGGCAGCATTAACCAAACCTCTTCTGAGAACTCTGTGTTCTGGTGTCAGCACTCCCCATTAGGCTATACTTTAAACATTTATTGCTTTTAATTAAATCATTGCAAATGTATTATTTGTCATTTGAATAGAATGTAGAATAAATGTAAATTCAGGTCGTACATACTCTAATTTTTGCACTTCTTATATCTGAAATTTTAACCCAAATTGTTATCTTCTCTACTGAAAAGCAATGAATGGAAACCTTAAATGAGAACTAATGAATTATCTAAGGGCAATTCTTAAGGGGGGAGAGGGTAGATACTTACCAATCAGGCTTTTACTCTCCAGCGCTGTCTCCTGCTGTCACTATCAAGCCGACCTCTTTTGCTCTTTGAAGCTCTGTTATCCTCTTCACTTCCTGACAGCAGGAGGCAGCACTGGAGAGTAAACCCCCCTTACCCTTAAGAATCACCTCTAGATAGAATAAGCTTTAGCTTCCCTTTAAGTGTGAAAAACAATATTAAATAACTTGTAAGCTATTGTGGAAAGGATTTTCAATTCTCTTGTTGCTTTACTTTGTAGCATGCTGATATAATTATATCAGTGTATATATCTATACATAGATGACAGCCCATTTCAGTAAGGAAAGTATAGGTCACATAGGTTAACGCATCAATGCATGTTTTATGCTAAAAATAAAGAGAATATAAAGAAAAACATGTGGCACCTATCATGTAACGAATTTATAAATATGCCTCTCACTATAATACCAAGACTACAGATAGACAACAAAGAAAGACTGGCTAATCTTTCATCAATAGAACTCAGATATTTGAGCAACTGCTTACCTAATGCACCAAAAAAGTCATTCCCCAGGAAAGGAAATCCAGGTCTGTTTGCCAGAACAATCATCCTGAAATCCGGATGAATAGAAATGAGATTTGGTCTCTGATCCAATTTGGAAATATCTGGGAGAAAAAAAAATCTAATCATTCCTACTGTGCTGAAAATGTAAAGCAATAAAAATTTAGCCTAGTAAACTATTGCATAGAATAGGAAAATGGAAGATTGCTAATAACATTTTATGACCAACAGAAATTAAGAAGTTGCTAAAGCATAATTTTTTTAATAGAAAACTATAAAAGGCTTGATAAAAGATATTTATAAATGTACATCACATTTTAAGCATTCAGACCATATTAAACACAAAATCATTAAGCAACATTTAAGCGGCACAACAAAACATTGAATATCCTAGCAATTGGTATTGAACAAATGAGTGAATCTTTCAGATGAAACATGGGAAAACATATTGAGATTTGGAAGCGAGGGTTCAGTGAGTATCCAAGATATCAAGTGAGATTCAGTGAGATAAAGTTAATATTTGATGTTATCCCCAGAATGTAAGATTGTTTATTATTTCAATTCTGTTGAGTTAGCTTGCTATATCATAACATTTACACTCTTGCTAACCTATCCTGATATAACCTGAAAGAAGTCATATCCTTGACCAATATTTTTTTTTTCTCAATAATAAATCATTCACTGGTTTACTGTGACTTTTATCCTCACAACGCCAAATTAATTTTCCTAAATGTAATACCAGTAAAAGCCATGTGGGCATTGTTGAACTTTTTCCCAAAACCCTCTTGGTGTCATCACATCTGGCCCACCCTTGTGCATCAATTTTTTAGATTATTCATTCTTTACAAATTATTATTACTATGTTCTGTTCTATTCTATATTTTTTGTATTGTATTACTTTATTTCTCTCTTTTTTAGAATAACTTTTAGACTTTTTTTTTAAAGCATCCCTTGAGATTCACAATTTGAGCAGTGATTCCGTTACTGTGGTGGTTTAGCAGCAGAGGCTCATACTCTCGTCCTTCTTGGGCAATTCAAGTATTGGATTCTTACAAAAACACTTCATTTTTAATTTTTATTGCTTTTAAAAGAAATATCACAGTGGAAAAAAAATAGAATAAAATCTGCTATTCATTAAAATGAGAGAATTCAATAAATGCCTTACGGGTCACTGTTAATAAAGGATGATGGAAGGATCAGGACTTACATTCCATCAGCACAAAAGGCAAGGTCTGGAACTGTTTTCTAGCTCAGCCATTTTTACCTCCTGCTTTTAATTTGACCGTTTCCATGCCTTTTTTGCCTTCCCATTTTGTAAGAAGAGATCAGATGTGTATGTATGTATGTATAATTTTATTTATAAAGTGCCACAAATGTATGCAGCACTGTACAGTATAATGCGGACATGGGAAAAATGCATTATACAAGTATAATATCACAAGGATACTTCCCTTTAAGTATGTGTGTGGATTACATCTCTTAATTTGTTTTTTTTTTCTGTTTAATAAAACTGATTCTCTGTCTTCACTGGAATGAAGATGTCACTGCCAAATGATTATTACACAATAATCCATATTACAGTGGAACAGGATTCTGGTAAGGAAATCAGTCAGCTGATTCTAAGAAATGCAGGGTAGTTGACTCTTCTCTATGGTTATTTTTAGCTACACTGCTGTGACCTCTCTATGTGTTTTTAGATTTTGTATTTCCATACAGGCTCTGTCAATAATGCATCCCATATGTTTCACTGCACTATAAAAAGAAAGTGCTCTGCTACATTGCACATTGCTGCTTTCTGCATTTATTACACAGAAGGAAATGAAAGCGATCTTTATGTACTTACTTGCTACTAGCCGCCTTCCATCTGAGAGAATCATCTCCCCACTCTCTACTAAGGTTTTTAAAATACAAGTAACATTCGTTGGTGCTTTGTCTGCTTCATCAATCACCAAGATGTGGCCCTTTTTACACGCTTTAACCTTAGAGAAAGAATATTGTATTTTACAAAGATTTCATTGAATATTCTGAATCACCTAATAGAGTAAGGCCCAGTTCAGACTAGCGCATTTATGCGCTGCGCTTTTTGAAAAGGGCATACTAAAAATACGCTGGCAAAGTAAGGCCGGCGTATCTTCATGACGCGCTTTTCTATTGTACTTATGCAACGCAAAGTGTTCCAGCATGCACGTGCTTGCATTCTGCGCTAGTGGCGTGTGTTTTTTTTAAAGTGCAGCATATATGCGCAACGTATTTAAATACTAGTCTTTATAAAACACTGTTATCACTAGCTGCGATTTGTTATCATATATAGCTTTGATGTCCTATAGGTCATAGATGCATACTTTACTTTTACAGAAAATCAAATAAATGCTTGGGTCATAACAAAGTTGCACCATTAAAAATGGTTTAAAAATCTACAAACTAAGGGCATATTTAACAAGGTGAGAAGTGGTCATAAATTCAGTTTCCACAATTCTTGTACAATCAAAACCAGTAAGATATTATTTAGCAAAGCATAATAAAGCTTCTGCTTAATGTGAACAAATAGGATCAGTTCACATAGGCATGCACTGAACAGACTTTCATTAGACTAGTCTGTCCAACTGTATCAGTCCAATACACCTGAAAGCAAATGTGCATAAAGTGTGCCTAAAATAGAGTAATAACAATGATGTGCAGCTTTGGACTGGCTTGCCGGGACACTGGGAAAATTCCTGATGGGCTCCATCAACACTAATTTTCTAATGTATCTAGAACTGGGTCACTTCACATTAAATTGCCTATATAAAAAAAAAGGAGGATAATGGTACAAATAACTCTTTTTAAAAATTTAACTGGGTTGTCAACCCTGCTGAAAATCACCCCTAGGCCTTTTTCTTGGGGACCCATCAGCTAGCAAGCAGGTCAGCTCAGCCTCCTATGTTGGCGGGCACATCACGTTACGTCATATGTCGAGGCCTCCCTGGGGGCCACTATACCCCAGGCTGATGCTGCGTTCCTACAAGAATGCAGTTTAAAAATCTGGCAAACAATTGTAATTTCTCTCTCACCAAACAGAGAGCACCTCAAGAACCCTTGGGCCAGTAAAGACATCCCTTGTCTGTCTGTAACTTTATTTATTATAGTTTGTAGTCTGTAGCCAATCCAAAATCATAGCAGAACAGGACAGGCTAAAAGGGGGCATGCCAGTCAGTACACAATAGGGGAATGTATACGACAGGATAATAACATTTCAGAATTCTCTCTCCTTTTGATCATTTGCAGACTGCCCTAGTTTTGCAGTTAGGATAAGGAATGTTCCTGCTTATTTAAAATAGGAGTAAGCTAATTCAATTGAAACATTAGTGTTTTTCCTTAAGCATGCATTCTCCAACTGTTGGTCTGGGTATAGGAGGTGTTGTACTTTTGCAGAAAACAATTCATTCACAAACCTAACTTTTCAATTGCAATATCTTTATATGAAAGCAACTTTCAGAATGATAAACCCTTATTTTATTTGTTGATTTATTTTATTATGTAAATTAATATATAAGAAGGCAGCCAAACATTACTAGGAATGAAAATGCAGATGGTCAGTGACAGACTGAGACTTCATGGGTATAACCAGAGAAACTGACCAAAAAAGGTCCCCCACCTATTCACAAAAGTTGCTATGTCATCACATACACACCAGAATGAGAAATAAATCAGTTTCAAAGAAAATTACTTAGCTCCCTATTACTTCCTGGGCATAATATGCTTTTGGGTAAAGACCTGGGCCCAGCAGCGGATCCTCTAGTGCTAAGGTGGACCAGTCCGACCCTGCAGTTGGGTGGTAGGTAAGTTATACTTACATAGATTCCTGTTGCTATATTTGCACTAAATGCACCATCCTTATCCATTAGTCACATTATTAATATCCTATTTCTTTACTCACCAATGGAGAGTCTTCATACACTATAATGCCTTCTCTCACTGAGGGCTGTAATGTAAGACTCTGTACAGTCGTGTCCCTGGAAATACAAATTAAGATGTCTTTTCATCTCTAGCATGTTTCATTAAACTAAATATGGCATACAATCAAAACAACATATACACACAAGCAAATACATATAAGCACCTGCAAATAGCAATATAATAAAATGGTAAATATTGCTGATGCTTAATATCTCACTGTTGTACCCCATTTTCATATCACAAGTTATAATTACTGCTTAATTGACTTCTCATATTGATACATACCCCACTAGATATAGTTCATACAAGCTGGTATATAAACTGGCTTCAAACTACCATGTTCTTTCCAATAACTGTATGTAAACATACTAAAATCTGTTTCTAAAAAAATCTATAGCATTATTATATAGATACGTAAAAATTACAATGCATGTCACCTAAAGTAAAAAGGTTTTACCATATTAACTATTACACGGAGAAATAATTAGGGCAACAGAAATTCTGTCATGCATTATTAATGGGGTGTATAAGAACTGTATATATTTGAGTGGAATTAGCACTTAAAGAACCCAAAGCTTCACTCTCTACCTAGTTTATGACTTTGATGACTGCTTTAGTAAAACTTACTATTATCAAAATCACACACAAAAAAAAAAAAAAGATACAATAAAAATATTTTAAAGTGCACCCGTCACCAAAAAGTGGCTTTGCTTAGTCTAGCACGCATATGACCGCGCACCTCTAGGCTGGGGAGCACAAAGCACTTGCACTTTGAGCCTCCCTAGCCAGTAACACTGATTGGGGAAGCTGTCCGCGTTACTGGCTGGAGAGGCTCAAAGCGCAAATGCTTTGAGCTCCCTAGTGTACGATCCCGGTCTCGTGACCGTGCGCGCCTCTAGGCTGGGGAGCTCAAAGCATATGCTCTTTGAGTCTCCCCAGCCAGTAACGCTGACAGCTTCCCCAGTCTGTTACAGGTGTGGGATTATGCACAGTGTGGGGGAATACACAGAGTGGGGGGATGCACAGTGTAGAGGGATGCACAGTGTGGGGGGATGCACAGTGTGGAGGGATGCACAGTGGGGGATTATGCACAGTGGGGGATGGTGCACAGTGTAGTGGATGATGCTGTGTAACCTGATAATGCTAGTGCACGTGAGATTTGGAGACAGGGGAGGAGAGCCTACTTGTTAGGAGGTGTTCCTGTAGTATACATATATTTTTTTAAATAGAACCTGTAAACTCCATCAATAACATTATATAAGCAAAGCATAATCTGATCTGAATGCAATCATCTAATAAAAAAAAAGATTATTCAGATACACCCCCCTTCTCTTTTGTGGCACTGTCTTATTATTTCTTCATGAAAAAAGCTTATTTAGCAGCTCCTCTAGTCGGATATCTCCTGTATCCTGATTAGGTTACCTGACTAAATGGAGCCACATGTTGACTTATTTGTGCCTCTTTCACTCTCTGACTCTGCTTAAAGCAGTGCTTCTCAAAGTGTAGCGCGCCCCACCGGTGGGGCGCAGGGGTACTGCAGGTGGGGTGCCAGCTATCTGTGCTGT
>WMED01027328.1:0-10648 GCA_019650415.1 Pipa parva | reverse complement strand
ACGCGTAGGCCTAACATTGCTGTTTTTTATGGAGTTCTATTAAAGGTCGGTTTTAACACACTGGAGTGCCGGATTATTTCCTAAGGATTTTTTTCTCATTCTTTGTCACTTGTGCCAGCTTTTTTGAAACATGTTGCAGGCATCAAATTCCAAATGAGCTAATAATTGCAAAAAATAACAAAGTTTACCAGTTCGAACGTTAAGTATGTGGTTTTTGCAGTGTGTTCAATTGAATATAGGTTGAAAATGATTTGCAAGTCATTGTATTCTGTTTTTATCTACGATTTACACAACGTGCCAACTTTTCTGATTTTGGGGTTTGTAGTATCATCGGCATATCGGAGGTTATTTATGTTTCTACCATCAATTTTCACTCCAGTTGGTGATACGTCCTCGTTTGGCAAACAGATTGAACAGGTCTGGTGATAGAGTGCAACCTTATTGAATGCCTTTTGGATCTTAAACCAGTCCAATGCTGTCCTGACTGTGGCTTATTGATTAACACATAAGAACGTTATTCTTCCAGATACTCTGGGATGTCCATTTGTTTCAGATATTCCGATAACTTGTCGTGTTTAATGCAGTCAAATGCTTTGCTGTATACAATGAAGCACATATTATACATCCTTTTGATATTCGCATGTCTTCTCCATGATTCACCGCAGATTTGCAATTTGATCTCTGGTTCCATGACCTCTTCAAGATCCTGTTTAGACATCAGAAAGCTCTCTCTCACGAAAATTGATGCCAAAATTTTTTAATAATTTTCAGCATGATTTTGCTTGCATGTGATATGAGTGTGATGGTCCAATAGTTGCAGCATTCTTGAGTATCACCCTTTTTTTATGAGGGACAAAGAATGATCTTGTTCAATCTCTGGGCCAAAATTTGGTCTTCCATATCTGCCAGCAGAGCTCTATTAGCATTGTGATGGGCATAGGCTTGAGTAATTCAACCAGTATGCAGTTGATGCTGGGGGTTTTCCTGTTTAGTAGTTGTTTCAGAACCCAGGCTATATCTTCTCCCAGAATAACTGTTTTTTCTTGGATTGGGTCAACCTAGTAAAGCTGATTGACTTGATAATTTATTTTCATACAGTTCTGCTGTGTATTCTTGCCACCGTTAATTAATTTGGTCTTCACTCTGTAGTAGTTTGACGTTCCGATCTTTGATTGTTGCTGCTTTACAGGTTGCGAATGGTGCCCTTGACTGCTTCACATGGGCAAGAGCTCATGTGTGCTCTTTCCAGAAGCTTTTTCTGCTCTTCTTTTATTGGCAATTTTGATTGTCACATCTGAGAGACACTGTGATCTTTTTGCTGTCTTTTTGTAAGGGACACATTGTTCTTCTATGTCCATTATGATCTGTCTAATTTTTTCCCTTAATTCATCTGGGGCGCTTTCTGTCATGTTGAGTGGCTCAAATCTATTTTTTACCTCGACTGCGTATTATGCTGGGATGTTACTGGTGTCAAAATATTGTGTTACAGGTGATCTGCAGGTGGTGTTGAAATGTAGTTTGACCTTTGCAACAAGTAAGTAGATGGTCGGAACCACGATCAGCACCTGGAAATGCTTTGACTGCTTGTGCTGAGCTCTTCCAATGCTGTTGATAAAAGAAGTAATCAATCTGGTTCCTATGCTGTCCATGTGTATAAGCAACATTTTGGCTGTTCAAACCACATATTCATATTCGCGATCAGTAATTGATTTTCTTGACAACATTGTATCAAACGATCACCAGCTTCATTTTGTTCTCCTAATCCAAATTTTCCTATGACTGGTGGCTCTTCTCCAGTACCTACTTTAGCATTGAAATCCCCAGCAATAAAGAGGATGTCCTTGGCGGGGCTCAATTGATTGTTTTTTGGAGGTCTGGATACATTTTTTTGATAACCTCTGTTTTTGCATCAGTGGTTGGTGCATACACCTGCAGGATTGTAAATGAACAAGGCTTCCCATGGACACGTATGGATATGATTCTGTCATTGGTGTTATTGAAACATTGAACTGTACCAGTGATTTTCTTGTTTGCAATTAACGCAACCACCCAGTCACTGTGCACCGTGTCACTCAATTGTGATGAGGTGAATGAGACTTCTTGTTTCTAACATGACTAACAAGTGAGTGGCATGCTGACATGGCAGATGTTAGGCAAGAACATCCTCCTACCAGCATTCACTGAGTAAATAGGAATTTAGGTGATCTCGTATTACCATATTACAATTTTCTTGCATTATAGCACTTCAATGGAATCCCATATCTAGCAGATATGTAGTTTATTCCAGGGCTCAGTTGAATAAAGTAAAATAGTAATAATTCTAATAATAAAACAACCTTTTAAAAAATGCTCATAAGTGAGGTAAAGTTGATATTTTAGAAAGTGGTGTAAGGCCTGCTGGAATATTCCAGAGATAGTGATATACTGATAACAAAAGCATTGGCAGTTTTTCATTATTTGAAAGCTCTTTCATATTTGCAGTAGTGGTATTTTACAGATACCATGTGGCAAAATAATATTTATTTTTTTAAATTTGGTGTTGAAATAATGCTCAAAAGTGATTTAGCCACTTAATAAACTTAATTTTGACAAATAGGCAGCAATAATGGTAAGTATCCAAATTTGCTAACTATACATCTTAGCTTTCTGCACAATGAAACAATGCAAAAATTTGGCATGAGGTCTATCACTTGCTAGTTTGATGACTTGCATGTTATTTTCATGCAGTGCTACTGTAAATTACTGGCAGATGCATGTGCCTGAATACCAATGATTCATGTGTAGCTTGAACACAGAGATAAGTGCAACTGACTGCATCACTCCATCAACAAATATGGAGTATACTGCAACACTTCCAGACATTCATGGTTGGAACTAAAGTTATCTGATTTTTATACCAGAGGGAAAGTTTATTTATTATAATAAAAAAAAACACACTCCAGGCCATGCCTATTTATGATATTCCTGCCACCAATTGATATATAAATGCAGTGCTCCCAAATAGAAATGCAATAAATTATTTTTTATATAAAATTTTACTAATGACATGATTTACAGTCTTGGGAGCAGATAAGGTCTACAACTCACCAGAATGAAAGTATTAACAGTGCATTTTTATTAGATTGTCTATAGCTTCCACACAGAGTATAGATGTTTTCTTTGTGCAGACAAACTGTAGATTATATAGTAACATTATTTACTAGCTTACACTTCTTTGTGACTTGGTTTAAAAAATAAAATTTATAGTGATCTTAATACACCTTGTTATAGCAGGCTTTCAGAGATCATTGAAGAGAATTTAATATTTGTAGTGCTATCTTCAGCTGGCTGCATGAAACTCACTCTGCCATCAGTGGTACCTCTTCTAAAGAGCTCCCTTGCTCCCAGGGATGACCCTTTCTTACAGTAGGAGTAGTACTGTATTCTGCAATAAATGGGCTACAGAGGTTCTTTCTTAAAAGGCAACTCCTTTATTAACAATCACTGGAATTTACATACAGGAACTTGCATCAACACAATTTCATAAGCAGCATATCATTTCATTGTATCACATGATTTAGTTCATACTTATGGCCACTGGAAAAAGAGGCATAAAAAGCTTTCATTCACTTTCAGACACTTGCAGGCTTCCCAACTCATGAAAATTACTCCAAGGGGAATCCAGCAGCCAGCATCTAGGAGATTCTCTACATGTGTACTCTTAACTTCATAAGGAAAATCCACCTGGGCAATAAATCCCTGAAGCCCTACTCTAGGTGACCTTCCTTCAGGGTCACCTGGGTATACCACACCCGCTGGTCTCCTTGTTGGGATAAAGTTCCCTGCTAGCTAAATCTGATTTTTACTTTTGCAGTAAACATAGCCCCATTATATCTACAGTCTAGCAAGTGGGACATTGTTAACTCTTAAATCACTACTGGGGACCCTTCTCCTAAATGTAGATTCATTAGGTATATAACTTTATGGAAATCACAATTCTCTAGTGCACTATAACTCTTAAGCCACTAGATATAGCTAAGTGCATTATGCCAATAAGTCTAAAAAAATGTGCTTGCCTAAGACACAAGGGCATGTACTTATATACTTGCATACATTCACTGCATTCATACGAGCATTGGTTTATCGGATGATTAACACAGAATTACAATTATATGCATTCCTATCTTTTTAAGCAATCATTATATTGTCTATTGTTGCAATCAGATGTTACAGCTGTCCTTGTCTACATCCATATGTCAGCTGAATGACTGGCACCTGTGATTTTCAAAGAGTAGGAATTTCAAGAAAGCGTTTTGCCAACTGTTTATTCATTGAAAAAGATATTTTTCAGAAATGCTTTCTGATTGGGAGGTGGTTTGGTGAACTAACCCTTTCAAAGAATGAAAGAGTTTCATCCTGATTTCTTATGTGATATTTATAAATGCATAGCAATATTGTTACAAACTTGTTTGTTCAAATTAGTTTTTATTGCAATTTCTAGATCAGTTTTGTCACTTCTATGTTAGTTGTTCTTTATTCTTTACTTGTCTCTGTAATTCTAGAGGACTGTATTTTACAAGGAGCATTTGAAACACCGGGTTATTCACTAAAGTGTGAATTCGACTGTCGATTTCGCAAACAGCGGATTCCCATAGTAAATCTGCTACAATTTCCCCATTGCAAAGCTGCGACAATTTTTTAATGTTAAGATTGCGACAATTTTCCCATAATAAAGTCGCTTCTGTGACAATATTCTCATCATAAAGACGCAAATGTAACAGTAGCAGTCTATTGCGACTGTCTTTATCTGGTGAATTCGCACCTATACACAACAATTTGGACTTTAGTGAATAACCCCCTTCAGTCTTTACTGATTGATGTTTTTTAACATATTTTTTTCCTAATAGACTGGACCAGTAAGTGCAGAATGTAGTGTCATTTTTTAGAATGTGAGTAATGAACACATTTAACATTTAGTAGAATATAAATATAAGAAATATACTATTCTGGGTTGGAGTTCTATAACACAATTTGCAGGATAGTCTAGGGTAGCTACTGGAAATGTAAACCACTATACTATATTCTCTTACTTACATAAAAAACACAAGGTTACCAGTTACTGGTTCTCATGATTAACAAATATAACTGAAGGTATCATTTTATTTTGTATTTGTTTTTTGAACACATTCTTACAATCATATTACTGCGATATGGAAGTCTAATTTGGTTGATAAATATATGAACCAAAAAAAGCCCCAGGGTTCCTAATTTCCTCTTCCCACAATTTTCTTAACTGGAATCTGACAAATTTCCCTTTCTTTTAAAGAAAGTACAAATTTCACATTCTGCCAGGAACAAGACCTGAGAAAATGAAGGTAAAATTTAACCACAGAAGGAGGCTCACATCCATCACAGCAAACTTTGATGACAATGATGAGTAATTAATCTCTACGTACGGGAATTAAATGAAAAATAAAAACTGGTATGATGTATTTTTCTAGTGATCCTGTTTTAGGTTGAGAAAAATACAACTGTAAGTTGCACAAACTATTTTAGTATTTTTAAAATCATATGTGAGGAACAAGCTTACCCTGCCCAGAATCCTACCTACAGGAAAAATAGAATATTTTTGATTTAGATACACTGTAATAGTAATCATGCTGCTACCATATTTTATAGTTCACCACTTATAAACTGAGAACAATGGTTATAAAATGAATTAATTTTATTTTGTAAAGTGTATTTTGTATAGTAAACTATGCCCAATTGATTTTTTTCCTTGTAGTAGAATACATCTTTTCTAAAAACCATACACCTCAGCATTTTTCATATAATGTAAAGAAATTTCCCTGAAACAAAATAAAATATTGGAAATGCTGGTAAAGAATAATTCCATACTTTGACAGATTAGGGAGAAAAATCATTTTTTATTACATTCAATGAAAAAAAAGGCTAGTGAGCTTATAAAGCAATATAAAATTATTAAAGCAGCACTATTCCTTGGACATACTTTATATTCAGAAACTACAGTTTAATCTGAAACAGCTCCAGCTGTTGTAAATTATTATAAAATTGGTCAGTTCAGAGCATTGCAAAGCATTAAATGAAACATTTGTTCCCAAATATAAAGCATTCTTACTACTTTATACAAAGTTTGGGTCCTAAATCTTCTCATTTTATAAAGTTTTCTAAAAAATGCATCATAAATTCACTTAGCAGTTTATAGTTCAAATGCATTTTATTCTACCGGAATTAAATCTGTTCACACTATGGGCCTTATTGACTAAAGGCTGTATAATTGGTCTGAATTCACATTTGATCACACGTCCCCATGTTTGATTATTGAGCTAACTATGTGATGCGGTGAATATGCGTCTAATTCAGGCAAATAAGATCACAATCTTACAGAACACTTTGCATTACTTTGCATGCATGTGCACATATACTTCAACTATTGAGCCAGTGATGGAGTCTGTTGATGGAGCGAATTTGAGTAGATGTGGTGCTCCAAATTCACCCATTTGTCTTTGCCACATCAGAGTAGCAAATTGTGGAGTTGATGGCAGGGCTCTTGTGTGGACAATAGGTGACTATTCATTCAAAAGTGACAAAGGATGAAGCTGCAGACAGCAAGCAGAGAAACGCGTTGAGAGATTTTACAGCTGTTTCTACAAAAAATGCTTACTTACTTCACATGTTTGTATGTTTTTTACTTTCTGTTAAATAAATTTTTTATATATGTTACGCTATGATGGGACCTTTCCTGTTTTTATGACCTAAGATATATACATTCAAGTTGGATATCTGAGTCTGGTTACCTTTGGAACGATTGGATATTGTTTGGATCGTTGCTTTGGAATATTATCCAGTTATTGGTCCATATAGTGATCACTATATGTGTGATATTTTCTTTGATCTGGTGAGAGTTTCCTATATTGGAGTGTGTTTGGCACTTTTTTTCACCTGGAGGTGGATTATTTTCTGTTTTCCATTAAATCACTGATATAAACACTCTTTTAAATCAACCTGTATTGGTGGTTGCTTTACTCCATCTTTGACATGTTTTGTATATGGTAATGCACTATTCTGCAAATTTTTTCTGCACTTTCTCCCACAGATTTATATTTTCTTGTTTGAAGAGGATTGTGAAAAAGCCTTATTGAGAAAGCTGCATATTGTGGGACAATTTCTTTGTTATATTTTGAGTTTTATTTGGACTTATTATTTTGTTTGCGCTGTATCACAATTTTTTGTTTTTTCACAAAGGAGACTGTGCCTACATGACATGACCTAGGCAAAAGCAGACATAGAAATAGATGTATTAATCACTTATATACAGTTATTGGGATATTGTGACGATGACATCAGAGCACTTTATTGGGGGAATTCACATTAATTTGCATGATGTCATATCCTATTTCTATTCAACTATCTAAGCCACACAACACATCCAGCAGCGACCACCATTGCCTGCTTGTTTAACAAGTCTATCCACTGCTTTATAAATGAGAAGTGAATTTGCATCAATAAGAATCTCATGTGGTTATTTATTAAAATGAAAATTTGACTGTCAAAGTGAATTCTCATCACCTCGAGCTGCTACACTCTGATTCTCTACTCCTTATTCACTTAACAGAGAATTCCCATAAAGAATTCATGACCACATCAATATTCCCATAGTGAAGCTGCGACCCTGCACCAAAAATGCAAGCTAGATATGCCCCAGGACTTGTTAGTTGGTGGTGACAATTCACTGTTATTCTGTATGTAAATGTTAAATTCCTTTCATTTTTTTAATATGGGGTGAAGCTAGTCCACAACAAAACAACTCTGTAAAACTGCTTAGAAAAGGCAGATGATATAACATACAATGGTGTCTTTTTTTTTTTTGCAAGCTATTTTTTTGGCCTGTGTTATTTAGCTTTACGATTAAAGTTGCTTCTTTACACCCAACACCAACCAAAAAGGCAAGCTAGATGTAACAGGGGAAAAGTGGTCCCTGACAACTATTTTATTTTAGTGCTCAGTGTATGGCAATTTGGAAAATCATATATAAATATCCTAATATAAAAATAATTTGCACCTTTTAACTGTAAGATTTGGAGATTTTTGGTTTTATATAGTGTGTTCTGATTCCCAGTCTCACTAACTTTCAGGTCTATAATGCGTACACCTTTACCTGGCCTGGTAATTTTTTTATCTTTTGTGTCTTTTAGTCCAAGAATCATTACTCATTTGTTATTAGGAGAGCTATTAATCATTTAATTTTTTTCACCAGATGGGTGGGTTTTGAGAAGCTCTGGGAAATGGGTGATTGTGGGAACTTGGGGTTTGTTGTGGGAACTTGGGGAAATGGGAGTTTAGTTTTAACTAACTCCTTGAAACAAAAGGCAAAGATAGGTGCAATTTAATGTAGACACTAAAGAATGCAAGTGACATAAAAGGAAACCATGAGCTTTTACATATAGGGATATAGATAACTGGTCACCTGGCTACACCATATTGATCGATACTGAGCACACTCATTTTTAATTGAAATCAAGAAATGCACATATAAGGACATTTATTGTGTATTATTTTAGATAATATCACCTTAAACAGTCTAGATTTTTTTTTCCTTTGGTTTCGGAGCACCCCAGAACCCCAGAGTCTCACTATATCAGTTTGGTTTTTAAAGTTACTTAATTCATTATTACTGTATGTACTTTTCATAATTATAGCCTCGTAAGCTGCTACAAGCAGCTATTACTTAAGAAGGATGCATTTAATTTTTATTAGATGTGTTTTTGGGGGTCTACACAATTTTAGCCCTTTATGAACACACTGCCAGCTAATTTTGTTTATAAGAAAATAAACCAGATATACCCTCGTACTTAATTTGCATCTGTGTCAACTTTCTGCAGAGTGTTATGGAATTTGGACTTCGCTAGTTATTAGAAATAAAAAAAAAAAAAGATATGCTGGATATATGCAAAAAAATGGTGGTAACAACTACCTCTATAATGTAGTTGTATTGTATTATAATAAAGAGGTAGTTGTTACTTTTATTTTTTGCATATATCCAGCATATCTCTTTTTTTTTTTTTGCACTACTATTGAAGTTTTGGACAGGATTCTTGAGAATATTGTCTGGATTACTGTTTTTACTTGTACACATTTTTATTCTAGTTATTAGAAATAACAAATGCTAATTTTAAAGGAATGGAATAATATATGGGTGTAATTGGAAGTTGTGCTAAATTGACTTCCTAGTCATCCCAATGAGACTTTCCATGTATGGATGTAGTCTAACTAAGTTACTATTAGTTGTAATATTATATTTGCAGTTGCTATCCATGATAGAACTCTTATTCCTATCTTGTGCAGCAGCAATTACAAATGTTACATGCTTTTAAAAACAACAGGGGTTGCAGCAGTCTTGGTTGCTACCAGACCCAATGCTCCCTTGGGCCACCAGTGCGACCCCTGCAGTGTGCCACAGGGAGAGGGTGCCCAGGCCCGATCATACACTGAACCAGGAGAGGGGCCACAGTGCAAATCATGCACTGGGGGCCCACTTCCCAGAAATTTCACCCCTGTTTATAATTATTTACCTTATTCAATTGGACCTTTTGTAGCAAAAGAAAAAATAATGAGATCGTCTTGACCTAGGGTCCTCAAATTCTGCATATTAATTATGTCTTTATAATACAGAAGTCACTAGAAGACTGTACTTGCTTATATTTTTGTAATTTTACTAATTAAATTAATGACCTTTCTTATCAAATCTATAAAAATATAGAAAGCTATGGTTAATTTTAAATGAAACTATAAATTTCCTTGACATAACAGCTAGTACTGTTGAAATTTATTTCCTTATTACAGTTCCTAAAAATTAAAAATGTAAAATTAAAAAGCATATTTACATTTGGAAGAGCAGGAAACATAAAACTAGGTGTTTAAATCTTTCATAGATGACAGCTGAATATCATTAGGAAAAAATCTGTCTAAAACTGTATTAAATAATCAAGAATTAAGTAGATACTTTTAGATTAAAAAATAGGTTATAGGAAGGCATGAGAACATACAAATAAATGAAGCAGTTCAACCAAAAAGCTGTATATAAAAATACTTTTTAACAATTTTAATGAAAATGGGTTTTGAAAAGTCCACAAAGGAAAATATGTGTAATCAGCAATAGCGTTCCAGAGTATATGGGTTTTTGTGCATGTCTAAGTGGCAGTAGAGTGTAGCACTGTGTTACATATAGATATAAGCAGAGACAAGTAGCATATAGGTGATACATTTTATTGGCTAAATGAATGGATGGTAAATGCAAGCTTTTGAGGCTATTTAGGTCTCTTCTTCAGATTCCATACTATGCCTGAAGAAGAAACCTATGTAATCTCGAAAGCTTGCATTTACCATCTATTCAGTTAGCCAATAAAGGGTATCACTTATATTCTACTTGCCTCTGTTTATTTCTAAGTAGAGAATTAAAGTAACAGGCATGGCTTTGTCCTACTGAGTTGGGTATCCAGATTGTATGTTGGAGAAATAATGAACCATAAGGCAAAGGTCACATTGGTCAGTTCCCCATTTTATATACAGGGGTGAAATAAGTCAATCAATCAATCAATCAATCAATCATCTTTATTGTCATTGCAACAAGCGCGACGAGATAGCATAA